>JACEEZ010022000.1:196538-222030 GCA_016584305.1 Chionoecetes opilio
TCCTTATCTCGTTTATCAGAAAACTTAATATATACGATAATATAAGTAAAAATAATTAAGCACCATGCAAAAATTTGCATAAACTAAATAACGTCATCAATAGGGGTGGGCATCAGCAGCCGCGTACCCTCCTTGCTCACGAGCCTCCACCACTTGCTATATAAGTAGGCTACTGTACATGCCTTTGGTTATCTTCATTTAGGTAAAATATGGTGCAAGCTATACTTTTGAAATAAGTAATGATATAGCTGTGGAACGTGTGGCTATATTATGGTAGATCAGAGGCTACAAGTGTACTTGACACTCAAGTATTTAAGTGTCAAGCTTCATGACAAGTCCAGAAGAATCTCAAGAGGTAACCATACTGTGTTTCATCTTGAGAAGCTGAAGGACTTGACATGTGCCCATGAGTATGCAGTGTCAGTCTCAAATCGGTTTGATGTGCTCGGTGCCCTCGAGGACCCTGTATAAATGTGGGATACCTTCAAATGTGAAACTCTACAGGCTGCCAAGGAGTGTATTGGGGAGCGCCCGAGGTCAAGGCGTGGTTTTGTCTCGTCGGAGACGATGGAAAATATTGAGAAGAGTCGCGTTGGCAGGCTTGCTGGGAACCAGGACCAGCACAGGGCTCTGTCACGCAGGACTAGAACCTTCCTGGGGAGAGATAAGGAGAGGTATGTCAGGAGTCTCGCTGAGGATGTCGAGGGCCTTTTGAACGCTAATGACCTCTGACCCGCCTACCGAGCCCTGAAGAAGCTCCGTTTCAAGTCTCCATATCTCGGGCGAGTGCTATTCGAGCAGCATATAGGCGCCTCGTGTCGGACATGGATGGGCAGATGGGTCATTGGGCTGAGTACTTTGGACAGTTCTTAACGGTGAACCCTCCAATTGAGCAGCTTCACACCACTGGATCACGGGCAGAGGATGCCGATCCACCCATTGATGAAACCGCACCCTCTTTTGACGAAGTCGGAGAGGCTGTAGCAAAGTTAAGGGGTGGAATGGCAGCTGGTGTCTATAATATCAGTGCGGGACTCCTCAAAGCTGGAGGTGAGGCTATGATCCGCGGGTTGCATGCTGTCCTGACTGCCGTGTGGAAATCAGGTACCATTCCTCCTGACTGGAAAAGGGGGCTGGTCGCCCCTATGTGGAAAGGGAAAGGGGACCGTCAGGACTGCAACAATTACCGCGGTATTACACTGCTCAGCGTGCCAGGCAAGGTGCTTGCCCATCTATTGCTAACACGGATCCGCAATCATCTGCTGAAGCATCAGAGACCTCAGCAGTCTGGGTTCACGCCTGGTAAATCAACAACGGACCGTATCCTACCGCTTCGTGTCCTGGTGGAACGCCGACGTGAGTTTCGACAGGGGATGTTTGCAGCCTATGTTGATCTCAAGAAGGCGTTTGACTCAGTGCATCGTGAGTCACTCTGGGATCTTCTGCGACTTTGCGGGATGCGACTTCGTGGGATTCCTGCAAGGACTATTGGTTTGATGACTGGTCTGTACTCTGGGACTGAGAGTACTGTGAAGTGTGGGGGAGGTGTACCCAGCTTCTATCCTATTAATACCGGAGTGAGGCAAGGGTGCGTCCTTGCCCCATCACTTTTCAACACTTGTATGGAATGGGTATTGGACAAGGTTGTAGATCAAAGTGATGGTAGAGAATCCCTCGGCAACACCAAGATCACTGATCTTGTTTTTGCCGATAATTCAGTAATCTTTGCTGAGTCGCTGGAGGTCCTGGTGATGGCTCTCGAGGCGCTGTACGAGGAGGCAAAGTTTTTGGGACTTGAGGTCTTTTGGCTCAAGACCAAGGTCTAGGTGTTTAGAGGCTTACTAGATGAAACAGTACAGTCTGTTCATGCGTACGGCGAGGACATTGAGATCTTGGAAAGTTTTACATACCGTACCTTGGTAGCGCAGTCCATAATGACGGCGGGTCACGTCAAAAAGTCTTACGGCGGATTGGCATAGCCCACGGTGTTATGGACTCGCTCAGCGGGAGTATTTGGCGTTGTCGGCACCTGTGCAAGAGGACAAAGATCCGGATCTTCAAGTCGCTTGTGATACCTGTCTTACTCTATATTTGTGAGACATGGACACTAAATAGCGACTTGAAGAGGCGAATCGATGCCTTTGGTAATAACTGTCTTGGCAGAATCATGGGGTATCGCTGGGATGATTACGTGCCAAATCAGCGATTGCACCGCGAGACTGAATCGAGGCCTATTACCTGCATAGTCCGTCAGCGCCAACTTATGGGCATATGGGCGCCGGCTATATGGGCATGTGGCACGCTACCCAGAAACCGATCCTTCTCATCGGGTTGTATCTGTAAGAGACAATCCGGCGTGGAGGAGGCCAAGGGGCGCCCACAAGGCTAGTGGCTGGGGCAAGTTGATGTTTTTTGTCGAGAGTTGCTTGGTATGGGAAGGGAGCCTGCATGGGGACTCGCGCGTGGTGACCCCCGGGAGTGGCGTCGTAGGGTGGGAGAGGCGACGCGCCTCTCGGCGTATGCCCGCAGTGATTGATTGATTGATTGAGAAAGTACCAACTGATACAATGGACAAACTGTGGGTAGAATGGCACCGTGAGCCATTTTACCCCATGCGTAAATGGGCCGTTTTGCCCCAAGGGCGATTGAAATGTAAAGCACAACCTCAACGCAATAATGTGGGTGCAGATAAATGTTTCAGTAGTCAGTCTCAGTCGCAGAGTCACACTTAAGAAGCATGCAATAAAACATGAAATTATAAATCACAGTGTTCCTCCAAACACGATTTTATCAGACCCTCAAAAATAGAGCAGCTGGTGATGAAATATTCTAAGGTGTTTCACACATAAACAAACGATGGGGTCCAAGCTTGCCCCGATGTTACTGCTGATTGAAGAGCCGAGGAGTAAGTACAGTCTAAGACAAAAGTCGTGTCATGAATTTTGGTTAAGACATCTGGTAAAGGGCTAACCCAGTGATTCCTAACCGGGGTTCCGCGGAACCCTGGGGTTCCGCCGACCATCACCAGGGGTTCCGCGAGAAACCGTAAAATAATTATTTGCTATTACAAAATGACAGTGATCTTAATTCATAATTCATAATTCCTACTCAACAACACGTCACAAATACTTTCCAGACACCAACATACTCGTAAGTGTCAGTCAGTACAATGTATATAGTAATGAGAGCAAATAATATGCATAGAATTAAGAAAAAAATAGTGTTATTGCCGGTGCGGGATACGCCCTTCATTCCTACTCCGCAAGTTTGGCGACACAGGGGTTGGGTAGGAGGGTGACGCAACCCCGTACGAGTATCATACGTGTCACGAACCCCAGCCCAGCCGTTCACACATCTTCCTTCAGTCAGTTTTGAGCAGCGCAACCGAGTGAAACGTTGTGTTAATTAATCTCACCAGTTAACATTAGTTTGATACGGATTTTAAAGACTGAAGCATGTTCAAATATTTGAAAAGAAAGCATGTCAGTGGAGAGGAGGACAGTGACGAAGAATCACAAATACCACAGCCAAGTACGAGTAAAGGAAAAGTGAAAGATGTTAAAAAAAACTCGCCTTTACAATGACAGTTATCTGGCCATTGGCTTTACATGGACTGGAGAAGAAAACTGTCCACTTCCTTTGTGCATTGTTTGTGGGAAAAATGTGACGATAATTCTAAGTAAAATATTGAAAAAACTCATTAATTCCAAGTCAAATATTGAAAAAACTCATTCATTCTAAGTCAAATATTGAAAAAACTCATTCATTCTAAGTCAAATATTGAAAAAAATCATTCATTCTAAGTAAAATATTGAAAAAACTCATTAATTCTAAGTCATATATTGAAAAAACTCATTCATTCTAAGTAAAATATGGAAAAAACTCATTAATTCTAAGTCATATATTGAAAAAACTCATGCATTCTAAGTAAAATATGGAAAAAACTCATTCATTCTAAGTAAAATATGGAAAAAACTCATTAATTTTAAGTAAAATATGGAAAAAACTCATTCATTCTAAGTAAAATATTGAAAAAAACTCATTAATTCTAAGTAAAATATTGAAAAAACTCATTAATTCTAAGTAAAATATTTTAAAAACTCATTATTCCAAGTAAAAAGTTTTAAAAAACTCATTAATTCTAAGTAAAATGTTGAAAAAACTCATTAATTCTAAGTAAAATGTTGAAAAAACTCATTAATTCTAAGTAAGATATTGAAAAAATTCATTAATTCTAAGTAAAATATTGAAAAAACTCATTCATTCTAAGTAAAATATGGAAAAAACTAATTAATTCTAAGTAAAATATTGAAAAAACTCATTAATTCTAAGTAAAATATTGAAAAAACTCATTAATTCTAAGTAAAATATTGAAAAACCTCATTAATTCTAAGTAAAATATTATAAAAACGAATAATTATAAGTAAAATATTGATAAAAACTAAGGAATTATGAATGAGTTAGACATTGAGAAAACTAACAAATTATCTCTTATCTCTCTCTCTCTCTCCTCTTCTCTCTCTCGTCTCCCCTCCTCTCCTCGTCATCTCCTCTCTCTCTCATCTCTCTCTCTCTTCTCCTCTCCTCCCTCTCTCTCTTCTCTCTCTCCCCTCTCAAAAATATTAGAAAAAAGAGATAAAAAGACCTGTGTTGCCTCTCTCTCTCTCTCTCTCTCTCTCTCTCTCTCTCTCTCTCTCTCTCTCTCTCTCTCTCTCTCTCTCTCTCTCTCTCAAAAATATTAGAGAAAGAGATAAAAATGACCTGTGTTGCCTCTCTCTCTCTCTCTCTCTCTCTCTCTCTCTCTCTCTCTCTCTCTCTCTCTCTCTCTCTCTCTCTCTCTCTCTCTTCTCTCTCTCTCTCTCTCAAAAATATTAGAGAGAGATAAAAAATGACCCTGTGTTTGCCTCTCTCTCTCTCTCTCCTCTCTCTCTCTCTCTCTCTCTCTCTCTCTCTCTCTCTCTCTCTCCTCTCTCTCTCTCCCCTCTCAAAAATATTAGAGAGATAAAAATGACCTGTGTTTCTCTCTCTCTCTCTCTCTCCTCCTCTCTCTCCTCTCTCTCTCTCTCTCTCTCTCTCAAAAATATTAGAGAAAGAGATAAAAATGACCTGTGTTGCCTCTCTCTCTCTCTCTCTCATCTCCCCTCCTCTCTCTCTTCCTCTCTCTCTCTCTCTCTCTCTCTCTCTCAAAATATTAGAGAAAGAGATAAAAATGACCTGTGTTGCCTCTCTCTCTCTCTCTCTTTCCTCTCTCCTCTCCTCTCTCTCTTCTCTCCTCTCTCTCTCTCATCTCTCCTCTCTCTCCTCTCTCAAAAATATTAGAGAAAGAGATAAAAATGACCTGTGTTGCCTCTCTCTCTCTCTCTCTCTCTCTCGTCTCTCTCTCTCTCTCCTTTTCTCTCTCTCTCTCTCTCTCTCTCTCTCGTAACCTTGACAAGGGAACGTTCACTTTACTGATAAAGGAGAGAAAAAAAAATATAATGAAACTATTATTTCGCCCATTGGATTTTTCTTTTTTTAGATTTTTCAAGTTTAATTTTGTTCTTTATTTTTTTCTTCCTTCCTTCCTTCCTTCCTTCCTTTTTTTATATTTCTTCTTTAATTTTTTTTCTTCCTTCCTTCCTTCCTTTTTTTATATTTCTTCTTTAATTTTTTCTTTCTTCCTTCCTTCCTTCCTTTACATCTGATTTGCTTTTTTCACTCCTTCTTTCCTTCCTTCCTTCCTTCCTTCCTTTATATATGATTGGCTTTTTTTCACTCCTTTCCTTCCTTCCTTCCTTCCTTTACATCTGATTTGCTTTTTTCACTCATTCTTTCCTTCCTTCCTTTTCTTCCTTCCTTCCTTCCTTCCCTTTTCCTTCCTTCTTCCTTCTTCACTAACCTAATTTACTTCCTTCTCCTCATTCCTCTTTTTTCATCTTGTATCATTTTTCCTCTTTCGTTAATTTTCTTTCTTTTTTCTTCTTATTTCATTCTTTTTTATTACCTTCTTTCATTCTTTTTCTTGTCTTCCTTCTTTTCTTCATTCGTTTTTCTTCCTTTCATTCCAAAGTTAATTATTTTCTTCTCTCCTTCACTTCCTCTTTATCATCTATTGATCTTCTTTTCCTTTATCATTTCTTAAGTTTTCATCTTTTCGTAAGTTAAGAAGGAAAAGAAATTTTTAAACAGAGATAACATGGATAAACATAAGAGATTTTTTTTACTTTGATTGTAAGATTAATTTTATCATTAGAAGAGAGAGAGAAGAAAGAAGAGATTTTGAGAGAGAGAGAGAGAGAGAGAAGAGGAGGAGAGAGAGAACAGGAGAGAAAGTTTAAAGAGACATGAGAGAAGATAAGAGAAGAGAAGAGAGAGAGGGGAAGAGAGAGAGAGAGAAGAGAGAGAGAGAGAGAGAGAGAGAGAGAAGAGAGAGAGAGAGAGAAGAAGAGAGAGAGAGAAGAGAGAGAGAGAGAGAGAGAGAGAGAGATGAAGAAGAGAGAAGAGACAGAGAGAGAGAGAAGACATAGACGACAGAGACAGAGAGAGACAGAGATAGACAGAAGAGAAGACGAGACGAGAAGAAGCGAGGAGAGAAGACAGACGAGAAGAGAGAGAGAGAGGAGAGAGAGAAGAGAGAAGAGAGAGAGAGAGAAGACGAAATACAGAGACAGAGAGACAGAAGAGAGAGAGAAGAGAGAGAGAGAGAGAGAGAGAGAGAGAGAGTAATATCTTATTTTGTAATATTTGTTTTTCTTCATTTTACTTGTTTTTTCTTGAATATTTTTTTGTTTTGTTATATTTTCATTTTTTGTACTTCTAATTTTTGGTTCCTTTGTCTTCTTCTTCTACGTATATTTACTATGTTTTTTGGGGGTTATTTTGTGTGTGTGTGTGGTGAGTGTGTGTGTGTGTGTGTGTGGTGGGGGGGGGGGGGGGGGAAGTCATGTAATGGGTGTGTCGTGTCTTAGAAGCTTACAAAGACACACAGACACACAGACACACACACACACACACACACACACACACAACACACACACACACACACACACACACACACGATATCTTACTTAGGGATTAATCACGTTGCATTTTTTTATTTTTTTTTGCATTTCAACAACAAAAAATAATCGAATATCAACAATTCCTTATAATATAATTCTCACGTTTTATTTCTCTTATTAACATTAACTTTTATTTTAATTGCCTATTATTTCTTAACCCCTTCACACCCAGAACGTAATTTCCATTGTAATTTGGGTACCATTAGACGATTTTTAGTGCATATAGGCAATGTTTTTATAGATATGACCTGTTTAGTATCCTTGTCCACTAATTAAACGCATCAATATAATATTCTCTGATAATAATGATGTGTCTTTTTATCATAGCTTGACATGAGTGAGAAAGTGAGAGAATTAATGAAATCTGAGTAAAATATTGAAACAAACTCATTAATTCGAAGTAAAATATTCGTGCCGGGCTGACGCCCTCCAACACTACCTTGACATCCTGAATGGCGGTGATTGTCAAATTCACAACACGAACACATTTATATTTCAATCAAAACCCAAAAAATGGGACAGAAAGATTCCCGACTGAAGGTGAGCGCGAAGGTGTGTGTGCAGGGCGGCGGCGTGGACGGCGTCACCCTGTGCTGCGGGAGGCAGGCGGGCTGCTGCGGGGGCCGCGGGAGGCGCGTGATCGCCGCCTTCACCTTCCCCCGCGAGGAGTGGCAGGTCGCTCACGACGGCTTCCAGCGGAACACCTCCGCCCAGGCGGCCGTCGTGAAGATTGGACGCCTGAGCAAGAAGGACGGGAGCACCCCCGTGAGGGTGACCTGCCTGGCGGACGGCAGCCCCGTCGCCACCCAGGAGATGCGCCTCGCCGACCTTCTGCAGGGTCTCCGGCTGACAAGAATTGAGGACAGCTCCGTCCTCTTTTTGAGCCTCGGAGGCTGCGCAGGAGCAGGACAGGTCTTCACGGCGGTGTTCTGCAACGGCCGGCGCCTCGGTGGTGGCGAGGTGAAGGTGCACAGCCCCTGCCTGGTTGACAACGGTCCCGAGCAGGAGACAGGCTGTGAGGGAACCCCAGAGCAATGTGACGGAGGTTCCCTCGGCGACGAGGAAAAGATCGAATATTTCCCCGACCTCGCTGATTGCTGGAATATCGACAGCGAGGACGAGTCCGACACGGAGTCCGACTATTACTCCGCTCTCGAGGACGATTGGGATGCTAAGATCGAATACTTCCCCGACCTCGCAGATTGCTGGAACATCGATAGCGATGACGAGTCCGTGACCAGCGATGAATATTACTCAGCCTGCGAAAACGATAGCGAATCCGACGATGAATATCACTCAGCCCGCGATGATTCATACGATAGCGATTCCTCTTCCCCCGAGGACAACTATGATAGCGATAACGAACACCTCTGCACGCCAGAGGACAGCCCGGGCAGCGAGGATGTGCCCGACGCCTGGGACATGGCGAGCGAGTGGCCTCCGATGGACGAGGAGGATCAGGACTTCTGGGACATCGTGGGGGACTGCGCCAGCGTGGTGACTGTCCTGCTGGTGCTGTACCAGGCCTGGCTGTACCTGCACGTATAACACTACTACGACGACGCTTGAGGGGAAGGCGCGAATTAACATGCGGACATTTGCTGTTTTGAAAGAGGCGCGGCGCGTACTTACTACGTATACGCTGCCGACGCGTGGGAAAAAGTTAATACGTATATAATAAATCTCGAGGGAAAAAATGAACAGCCCCTGCCTGGTTGACAACGGTCCCGGGCAGGAGACAGGCTGTGAGGGAACCCCAGAGCAATGTGACGGAGGTTCCCTCGGCGACGACGATAATTCTAAGTAAAATATTGAAAAAACTCATTAATTCCAAGTCAAATATTGAAAAAACTCATTCATTCTAAGTCAAATATTGAAAAAACTCATTCATTCTAAGTCAAATATTGAAAAAACTCATTAATTCTAAGTCATATATTGAAAAAACTCATTCATTCTAAGTAAAATATGGAAAAAACTCATTAATTCTAAGTAAAATATTGAAAAAACTCATTAATTCTAAGTCATATATTGAAAAAACTCATTCATTCTAAGTAAAATATGGAAAAAACTCATTAATTCTAAGTAAAATATGGAAAAAACTCATTAATTTTAAGTAAAATATGGAAAAAACTCATTAATTCTAAGTAAAATATTGAAAAAAACTCATTAATTCTAAGTAAAATATTGAAAAAACTCATTAATTCTAAGTAAAATATTTTAAAAACTCATTAATTCCAAGTAAAATGTTGAAAAAACTCATTAATTCTAAGTAAAATGTTGAAAAAACTCATTAATTCTAAGTAAAATGTTGAAAAAACTCATTAATTCTAAGTAAGATATTGAAAAAATTCATTAATTCTAAGTAAAATATTGAAAAAACTCATTCATTCTAAGTAAAATATGGAAAAAACTCATTAATTCTAAGTAAAATATTGAAAAAACTCATTAATTCTAAGTAAAATATTGAAAAAACTCATTAATTCTAAGTAAAATATTGAAAAACCTCATTAATTCTAAGTAAAATATTATAAAAACCAATAATTATAAGTAAAATATTGATAAAAACTAAGGAATTATGTATGAGTTTAGACATTGAGAAAACTAACAAATTATCTCTTATCTCTCTCTCTCTCTCTCTCTCTCTCTCTCTCTCTCTCTCTCTCTCTCTCTCTCTCTCCTCTCTTCTCATCTCTCTCTCCTCTCATCAATAGGATTAAAATCCTGTGTCTCCTCTCTCTCTCTCTCTCTCTCTCTCTCTCTCCTCTCTCTTACTCGGTTCTCATCGTCTCTCTCTCTCTACTTCAAGGAGAATATAGAGAAAAAAATAATGAACTATATTTCGCCCATTGATTTTCTCTTTTTTTAGATTTTTCAAGTTTAATTTTGTTCTTTATTTTTTTCTTCCTTCCTTCCTTCCTTCTTTTTATATTTTTTCTTTAATTTTTTCTTCCTTCCTTCCTTCCTTCCTTTTTTTATATTTCTTCTTTAATTTTTTTTCTTCCTTCCTTCCTTCCTTCCTTCCTTTTTTTATATTTCTTCTTTAATTTTTTTTCTTCCTTCCTTCCTTCCTTTACATCTGATTTGCTTTTTTCACTCTTCTTTTTTCCTTCCTTCCTTCCTTCCTTCCTTCCTTTACATCTGATTTGCTTTTTTCACTCCTTCTTTCCTTCCTTCCTTCCTTCCTTCCTTCCTTTACATCTGATTTGCTTTTTTCACTCATTCTTTCCTTCCTTCCTTCCTTTACATCTGATTTGCTTTTTTCACTCCTTCTTTCCTTCCTTCCTTCTTTTACATCTGATTTGCTTTTTTCACTCCTTCTTTCCTTCCTTCCTTCCTTCTCTTTCCTCTTCCTTCCTTTCATCTATTCTTGCTTTTTCACATCTTCTTTCCTTCTTCCTTCCTTCCTTCTCTTCTGATTTGCTTTTTTCACTCATTCTTCCTTCCTTCCTTCCTTTGTTCCTTCCTTCCATTATACCTAAATTACTTCCTTCTCTCATTCCTATTTTTTCATCTTCTATAATTTTTCCTCTCGTTAATTTTCTTTCTTTTTTCTTCTTATTTCATTCTTTTTTATTACCTTTTTTCATTCTTTTTCTTGTCTTCCTTCTTTTCTTCATTCGTTTTTCTTCCTTTCATTCCAACGTTAATCATTGTCTTCTCTCCTTCACTTCCTCTTTATCATCTTATTGTATCTTTCTTTTCCTTTCATCATTTCTTAAGGCTTTTCATCTTTTTCGTAAGTTAAGAAGGAAGAAAGAACATTTTCAAACAGAGATACATGGGAAAAAATAATGAAAGCCTTGTATATAGTGTGACTCTCTCTCCCTCTCTCTCTCTCTCTCTCTCTCTCTCTCTCTCTCTCTCTCTCTCTCTCTCTCTCTCTCTCTCTCTCTCTCTCTGACACACACGTCAACAAAGATTGAAAAAAGGCAAAAAAAGAAAAGAGAATATAAGTCAAAAATAAAATAAAATAAAATAATAGTAGTACGTCTAAGAAAGATAGAGAAAGATAGACAGTTTATAAGTCTTTACAGTCTTTTCTTACTTTCTTTCTCTTATTCGTTATCTTTTCCTCCTTTAATTTTCTTATTCGTTATCTTTTTCTCTTTCTTTCTCTTATTCGTTATCTTTTCTCGCTTTAATTTTCTTATTCGTTATCTTTTCCTCTTTTCTTTCTCTTATTCGTTATCTTTTCTCCCTGTCTTTCTCTTATTCGTTATCTTTTCTCCCTGTCTTTCTCTTATTCGTTATCTTTTCTCCCTGTCTTTCTCTTATTCGTTATCTTTTCTCCCTGTCTTTCTCTTATTCGTTATCTTTTCCTCTTTTCTTTCTCTTATTCGTTATCTTTTCTCCCTGTCTTTCTCTTATTCGTTATCTTTTCTCCCTGTCTTTCTCTTATTCGTTATCTTTTCTCCCTGTCTTTCTCTTATTCGTTATCTTTTCCTCTTTTCTTTCTCTTATTCGTTATCTTTTCTCCCTGTCTTTCTCTTATTCGTTATCTTTTCTCCCTGTCTTTCTCTTATTCGTTATCTTTTCCTCTTTTCTTTCTCTTATTCGTTATCTTTTCTCCCTGTCTTTCTCTTATTCGTAAAAAACTTTCTGCCTCAAAAGTAAGAAAAGAAAGAGAAAAAAATGTACTTTGATTGTAATATTAAATTTTCATCATGTAAGATTTAAGAGAGAGAGAGAGAGAGAGAGAGAGAGAGAGAGAGAGAGAGAGAGAGAGAGAGAGAGAGAGAGAGAGAGAGAGAGAGAGAGAGAGAGAGAGAGAGAGAGAGAGAGAGAGAGAGAGAGAGAGAGAGAGAGTAATATCTTATTTTGTAATATTTGTTTTTCTTCATTTTACTTGTTTTTTCTTGAATATTTTTTGTTTTGTTCTATTTTCATTTTTTTTACTTCTAATTTTTGGTTCCTTTGTCTTCTTCTTCTACGTATATTTACCATGTTTTGGGGGTTATTTTGTGTGTGTGTGTGAGAGTGTGTTGTGTGTGTGTGTGTTGGTGCGGGGCGGAGAAGTCATGTAATGGTGTGCTGTTTCAAGAACTTACAAAACACACACACACACACACACACACACACACACACACACACGATATCTTACTTGGGAATTAATCACGTTACATTTTTTTTTTTTTTTTTTGCATTTCAACAACAAAAAATAATCGAATATCAACAATTCCTTATAATATAATTCTCACGTTTTATTCTCTTATTAACATTAACTTTTATTTTAATTGCCTATTATTTCTTAACCCCTTCACACCCAGAACGTAATTTCCATTGTAATTTGGGTACCATTAGACGATTTTTAGTGCATATAGGCAATGTTTTTATAGCTATGACCTGTTTAGTATCCTTGTCCACTAATTAAACGCATCAATATAATATTCTCTGATAATAATGATGTGTCTTTTTATCATAGCTTGACATGAGTGAGAAAGTGAGAGAATTAATGAAATCTGAGTAAAATATTGAAACAAACTCATTAATTCGAAGTAAAATATTCGTGCCGGGCTGACGCCCTCCAACACTACCTTGACATCCTGAATGGCGGTGATTGTCAAATTCACAACACGAACACATTTATATTTCAATCAAAACCCAAAAAATGGGACAGAAAGATTCCCGACTGAAGGTGAGCGCGAAGGTGTGTGTGCAGGGCGGCGGCGTGGACGGCGTCACCCTGTGCTGCGGGAGGCAGGCGGGCTGCTGCGGGGGCCGCGGGAGGCGCGTGATCGCCGCCTTCACCTTCCCCCGCGAGGAGTGGCAGGTCGCTCACGACGGCTTCCAGCGGAACACCTCCGCCCAGGCGGCCGTCGTGAAGATTGGACGCCTGAGCAAGAAGGACGGGAGCACCCCCGTGAGGGTGACCTGCCTGGCGGACGGCAGCCCCGTCGCCACCCAGGAGATGCGCCTCGCCGACCTTCTGCAGGGTCTCCGGCTGACAAGAATTGAGGACAGCTCCGTCCTCTTCTTGAGCCTCGGAGGCTGCGCAGGAGCAGGACAGGTCTTCACGGCGGTGTTCTGTAACGGCCGGCGCCTCGGTGGTGGCGAGGTGAAGGTGCACAGCCCCTGCCTGGTTGACAACGGTCCCGGGCAGGAGACAGGCTGTGAGGGAACTCCAGAGCAATGTGACGGAGGTTCCCTCGGCGACGAGGAAAAGATCGAATATTTCCCCGACCTCGCTGATTGCTGGAATATCGACAGCGAGGACGAGTCCGACACGGAGTCCGACTATTACTCCGCTCTCGAGGACGATTGGGATGCTAAGATCGAATACTTCCCCGACCTCGCAGATTGCTGGAACATCGATAGCGATGACGAGTCCGTGACCAGCGATGACGAGTCCGTGACCAGCGATGAATATTACTCAGCCTGCGAAAACGATAGCGAATCCGACGATGAATATCACTCAGCCCGCGATGATTCATACGATAGCGATTCTTCTTCCCCCGAGGACAACTATGATAGCGATAACGAACACCTCTGCACTCCAGAGGACAGCCCGGGCAGCGAGGATGTGCCCGACGCCTGGGACATGGCGAGCGAGTGGCCTCCGATGGACGAGGAGGATCAGGACTTCTGGGACATCGTGGGGGACTGCGCCAGCGTGGTGACTGTCCTGCTGGTGCTGTACCAGGCCTGGCTGTACCTGCACGTATAACACTACTACGACGACGCTTGAGGGGAAGGCGCGAATTAACATGCGGACATTTGCTGTTTTGAAAGAGGCGCGGCGCGTACTTACTACGTATACGCTGCCGACGCGTGGGAAAAAGTTAATACGTATATAATAAATCTCGAGGGAAAAAATTAACAGCCCCTGCCTGGTTGACAACGGTCCCGGGCAGGAGACAGGCTGTGAGG
This sequence comes from Chionoecetes opilio, assembly GCA_016584305.1. Lineage (NCBI taxonomy): Eukaryota > Metazoa > Arthropoda > Malacostraca > Decapoda > Majidae > Chionoecetes > Chionoecetes opilio. The sequence goes on from JACEEZ010022000.1 coordinate 210,446, forward strand.
GAACCCCAGAGCAATGTGACGGAGGTTCCCTCGGCGACGAGGATAATTCTAAGTAAAATATTGAAAAAACTCATTAATTCTAAGTAAAATATTGAAAAAACTCATTAATTCTAAGTCAAATATTGAAAAAACTCATTAATTCTAAGTAAAATATGGAAAAAACTCATTAATTCTAAGTAAAATATTGAAAAAACTCATTAATTCGAAGTAAAATATTGAAAAAACTCATTAATTCTAAGTAAAATATTGAAAAAACTCATTAATTCTAAGTAAAATATTGAAGAAACTCATTAATTCTAAGTAAAATATTGAAAAAACTCATTAATTCTAAGTAAAATATTATAAAAACCAATAATTATAAGTAAAATATTGATAAAAACTAAGGAATTATGTATGAGTATAGACATTGAGAAAACTAACAAATTATCTCTTATATCTCTCTCTCTCTCTCTCTCTCTCTCTCTCTCTCTCTCTCTCTCCTCTCTCTCTCTCTCTCTCTCTCTCCTCTTCCCCCCCTCTCTCTCTCGTAAGAAACACGTGACAATTACTTCCCTTCCCCCCCCCCCTCTCAAATCGTAACAGGTCACCCCCCCCCCCTTCACTTCCCTACCCACACTTTCTCTTTCTCTTCATCTACAACACGAAGCACCAATAGTCCAGTCAATCTAGCTGATTTTTTGGCAGAACCTCAAACAAATTGCTAACAAAGGTTTTTAACTTGGATATTGGGCATGAATAACCTCTCTTTCGGATAAAAAAAAGTTTACCAAAATTAACCTTGCCGAAAGGGGTCAACGGCCGCCATCTGTAAAATCCAACGGGGAAGATCTCCGACCCGCCGCCACAAACGGTTTTTTCCTCCTCTTATCCATAATAATTAAGCTAGGTCAATAATTTTTTTACACCAAATGCATGACTATGTACTGCCATACCATACAATTTTCATCAAAATTGGCTACAGTAGTTTTTGTGCAAAAAATTAAACCGATAAAGGGGTCAACGGCCGCCATCATTTGGCAAGCACTCTACCCAGCCTTATTTCCTTTAATCCTCATCTCTGTATTTCCTTTAATATTTTCTCCACTTTCTGTCCACTCTCTTTTTCTTATATTTCTGCTGTGAAATAGTCTTTCAGACTAAACAGCGTCAACTTCATTACTCACTCATTATTTTTGGCATGATTACTGAACATACACAGGGATGCCAGGCAAACTAATATGACACAACCAGCAATGACAGTGTTTGAATCCGCAGTTCATACATTTAATTTAAGAGGCCAACGATAGGTGGAATTCTTTTCTCTTTTGTCCAAATTGGACCTTAAAATAAAAAATTAATTAATTAAATATAGCTATGATGTAGCTATAATTTGACTTTGGCTCAGTGCACAAAGGAACATATCCTGGGAAATCAGCCATAGTTTTTTTGCCAATGATCGACATGGACCCTGGTAACCCAACCTGCGTGTACTCAACGTTATGTTACATTAGTGATTTAGCCAGGAAAAACAACATAACACCAATTCTAACATTCGATCAGCCACTTTGGTACAAAGCAATGATGATAGTCGAGTCACAGCCTAGTTCCAGTCCCCTGAAATCATTTGTCTTGCGACTTGGTGGGCTCCATACACAGATGAGCTTGCTGGGGTCAATTGGTCATTTGATGACAGGTTCTGGATTGCAAGAACTTTTTGAACTTGTGTATGCTGAAAACACAGTCAAGCACATGATAAGTGGCAAAGCAATTGCAAGAGCCATTCGTGCTCACTTCTTAGTTGATGCTGCTCTGAATGCTATTTTGTTAGCGAAAGCCTATGATTTGCCATTTTCACATGTCACTGAGGATGATCAACCCAACACTGATGCAGAAGAGTCATTTCCTCAAAATGAAGACCTGAAGGAAGCTCAGGGGCTATTGAAAGGTCTCCTTGATGGGACTGAGACATTGGATAATGTTCTGTCATCAGAGTCTGTGACCAGGATTGACAAGAGAATCAACCATGTGAAGGATGCGATGGCTGACCAGCGAACAGCAAAATTGTGGATTCAATACCTTGATATGGTGAAGATCCTGCAATTGTTATCAAGGCAGAGCGCACCGGGAACTGGGAATTGCACCTTGACGCTGTAAGGAAAATGCTGCCAATATTCGCTGCAGCAGGACACATCCTATATGCAAAGTCGGCCTACTTGTACTTGCAGCAAATGGAGGGGCTGCCGACAAGCCATCCTGAAGTGTACCAGAAATTTTCTGAAGGATTCCATGTGATTAGACGGAGTGATCGCTACTGGGCTGGCTTGTCGACGGATCTGGTTATTGAGCAGGTGCTAATGAGAAGCATGAAGACGTCTGGAGGTCTTACTCATGGCAGAGGAATGGACGAAATTCAACGATTAGTTTGGACGCTATCACTGCCAGCGTGTGCTGAAATCAAGTTTACAATGCAAGAACTAGCAGCATTCGTTATGGCACTAGTGACAGCACCAGGAGGCTACTTCAGCAAGAAAAGAGCGAGATGTGAGGGATACATGGAAGCTCGTTGCGTTTCTCCAGACATATGACCCTTTTCACGGAAGATCCGTCCATTCACAGCATTTCAAGTGGAGTAACTGGAGACAAAAAGGTGAATGTGGACAAAGCAAACTCCATAGGAGAGACAATCATAGCTTCAATGGTTGGAAAAAATGTCCACGAGTACACTTTTAAAAAGAAAGGATCAGGCAATACACTTGGGTCAAAAGTTTCGCTCAGCAAAGATGAAGCAGTTGAGACTGATCCACAACTCCTATTCCAAGAGACTGTGTGTGCTATCTACCAATGAACCCTCAACTCAGCAGCAGCAAGAACATTTCCAGTATGAGCTTTGTGGTTACCCACCTGCACTTTTTAATTCTTTCGGATGCCGCGAGAGGCAAAGAAACCGGCTTGGCAGACGCAATATGGGAACTGACTTCCCCTGTACAATCAGGTCCACAGTCTTCAGATCCACAGTATCTCTTAGATGGTGGAGCACTACTTCAACGCCTCCCATGGCAAAAAGGTCACACATTTGATGAGATCTGTGCCCGATACCGCAGATATGTCACAACTAGATATGGAAAAGCATGCATTGTCTTTGATGGATATGAAAGTGGTCCATCCATTAAAGACGCGACTCACCGACGCCGAGCAGGGGGCTCTGTTGGTGTTAAGGTGTTACTGACCCCTAAAATGGTGTTCAAATTAAAAAAGGATGTTTTCCTAGCTAATCAAGAAAACAAACAATGGTTCATCAACTTGCTGGGAAAGAGTTTGGAGGAAGCAGGTTGTAAAGTAGTCCATGCATCTGGAGACGCTGACGTATTGATTGTGAAGACTGCTCTAGAACTGGCACAGACAGGAGAAACCATTTGATAGCAGATGGACACTGACCTATGGTCCTTCTATGTTATCATGCCAATAGAGATGACGGTTACAATATCTACTTCACGCCACAACCAAAGGCTAGTGCAAAAAGTGTGAAAGTCTGGAACATCAAAGAGATGAGGAAATCTTTGGGAGATGTGGTTTGTTCCAACATCTTTCATCCATGCACTACTGGGTTGTGATTGTACATCCAGTGTTCATGGAAATTGGGAAGGCAGCGTCCCTTCGAAAGGTGATGAACAATAGAAACTTCCTCAAACTGGCAGAAGTGTTTGGCAAGGATAGCAGTTCAGAAGAGGTTATTGAAGCTGGGGAGAAGGCTTTAGTGTGCCTGTACAATGGTAATGATGGGGAAAACATCAATCATCTCCGACTGAGGCGCTTTAAGGAAAAGGTTGTAAAAAGCTCAAAGTATGTTGAGGCCAAATCATTGCCACCAACAAGAGCAGCTACGAAATTCCACAGCCTTCGAGTTTACTTCCAAATTCAGGAATGGAAAGGTAGAAACCAGCTAAAACCTGACGAGTGGGGATGGAAACTTCAGATGGTAAATTACAACCAATCATGACTGACTTGCCAGCTGGTCTGTAAATTTGTTGGCTATAATTAGGTGTAACTGTACTTCAGGGTGTAGTACAGCAAGATGCAGTTGCAGGAAACATGGCATCACTGTTCAAACTTGTGTGGTGATTGCAAAGGCCCTCCACTGCACCAACTCACCACAGCCAGATCTTGATGATGATGAAATTACCTGTGACTAGTTCTTGACAAGAAATGTTCTTTGGTCCGTTCATGAACTTGTTCTGTGGTGGTTATGCAAGAGCCTTGCCCCAGCATTCGACCAACTGACCATTCCATTATTGTAAGTTGTACTTATTTTGGACCTATTTTTTTATGAAATGTCAGGAATTAATGTGAAAATTGTTGCCTTGAAAAAGGCTACTTAGTCTGTTTTTGTACCCTTTTATATTCATATTTGTATAAGAAATAAAAAAAAGCATGAAAACAATGGCAGGGGCTAGTCATTTTCTGGTGTTAGTTTATTGTTAAGCATATAGCTACCTATCATTACAATTTAAAACACCAAGAAAATGTCAAGCTGGCTTGGGGTGGGCCCTGTGTGGGTTTTCATGCAATTTTTTTTTTTTATTTCTAATTTATCGGTTTTAATTTTTTTGCACAAAAACTACTGTACCAATTTTGATGAAAATTGTATGGTAATGGCAGTACATAGTCATGCATTTGGTGTAAAAAAATTATTGACCTAGCTTAATTATTATGGATAAGAGGAGGAAAAAACCGTTTGTGGCGGCGGGTCGGAGATCTTCCCCGTTGGATTTTACAGATGGCGGCCGTTGACCCCTTTCGGCAAGGTTAATTCTGGTAAACTTTTTTTTATCCGAAAGAGAGGTTATTCATGCCCAATATCCAAGTTAAAAACCTTTGTTAGCAATTTGTTTGAGGTTCAGCCACATTTTGACTAGACTAATGGTGTAGGAAATGTGGCGCGCCCGCACACAGACGGCTCAGCATCGGGAGAGGAAGGTCTTCTATACCAACCTCTCCATGGCAGCACAGAGAAGTGCTCCACGGAAACGCCTCAACCTCTCCTCCCCGGAGGATGAGGGTGGCTCGTGGGAGAGAAGAGCGAAGCGGCGCCGTGAGGCTTCACCGCCCCAACCTCCTCCTCAGTACCGGCAGTATCGCCTCCTACACCATCAGGAGGCGAATGACTTTCAGGCAGTAAAGTGCCTGATGAGGTCTTACCCTGCACTCTCCGTCAGGGTCACGGGATCCTCGAGGTCTGGGTTTAGACTCCAACCTCAGGACGAGGAGTCTGCTTTCCTTCTCGCTCGCCTTGCGAGGGAGGAACAGTTGGGCATCACCCTTGATGCGGTTCTGTCTGAGGCTCGGAGTGTCGTTTTGCGATACCCATTGAGCTTCGGCATGGAGCCCATCTTGGACGATCCACGTGTCGCCTTCGCCAGAAGGTGTACTTATAGCGTGGGTCACGGCCGCAGAGAACCGACGCGTCAGGTTCAAGTGACTTTCAGGGGGTCCCTCCCGAACTCACTTGATCTAGGTGCCTGGGGTGTTTACTCAGTGAGGAGTTTCATCCCGGAACCTCTGCGGTGCTTCAAGTGTCAGGCCTTCGGGCATGTCCAGAAGTACTGCAGGCGCTTGGAGCTTTGTGGCATTTGCAGTGGCAAACATCCCACTTCTCAGTGCGTTGGCGCTTTGAAGTCTGGTGAGAACCGCCCTGCCCGATACCCTAACGGTGGTAAGGGTCACCATGTGTGGTCCAAGTTCTGCCCTGAGCGACTGAGGAGGCTTCCTCCTCTTTGCTCGGGGCGGAGCGTGGACCGCCAAGAGTATTGTGACACCCGACCCTTGCCAGCAGTACCTGCACATACACAGGTAAGCCGCCGCGCTCTAGGCCAGCGCGAGGCTGCTCCATCACTGACATCTGCCACTGCACCCACGGAACCACCCAAGAAGAGAAGGAGGAGGAGGAAGAGGTCAACGGCTACTTCCACGGCTGCTTGTCAGACATCAAGCACCGACTCTGCTGAGGTCTCTGTCCAGACAGAGCCGCCGACACGGACACCAGTAGCAGACGCTGCCTGCCAGGCCAGGACTGCGACACCATACCTCCACGCTGAGGGACGGGCGGTGACGCTCCCGGTCAGTTACCTTCGAGATCTGCTGAAGAACATGTGCGACCGGCAGTGCGAGGTAGAAGACATCGAAGACGAACGTTTGCTTCACATATCACCTTGGAAGGGTGCAATGGAACGGATCCTGAAGCAGAACTTCACCCTGCAGCAGGCCATTGTGACTCGGCAAATGACACCACACGAGTTGGCTAAATACCAACACATTGGGGAAAATGAAGAATCACCTATGGGCCGCCATCCGGCAAAGGTCCCATGTCACCTGTAAGGTGATGAATCTATACAACAACAACAGCAACAACAGTGGCGCGCCCCCGTCTGTGGAGGGACGCGGCCGGTGGGACACGGAGTGCAGAGGTGCTCTTAACGGGTCCACGACGGAGGCTTCTCAAGGACTTAGCTCAGAAGAAAGATAAAATATTACAAACATTGAATACAGTCTTCATCGTTGATCAAAGTGATTGCTTTGTAGCTTACTGCACTGATATATCAATAACATAGCATATCATTATTACATGTGGTAGCCGCTAAACCCTGCAAGTTGGCACACCTGTTACCTTCCACCACCACCACCACCTCCCTTCCTCTCTCATGTCACCTCCTTTAAATACATAAGTGTAGGCTTCATGACTACAAAACTGGGCCACGCACACACCACCATCACTCACCCTTTTAACCTGCACCGCTATGACATATCCACGACGCGGCAGAACACCAGGAACTGATCACCAAACACCGGAGTAGCGACCGCCGCACACTCGCCTCCCGTGTTCTTTCCACTACTGGCAAAGAGCCAAAATGTACGCGCAAAAATCACATCGGGAAAAAAACATTGAAAAAAAGTATGCTTGACTTCTCTTGTAATCTTGTTTTGACGATAAACATCGTATAACACACCAGCTGTAGTGCAACAGCGAGAGGGAGGAAGGCAACATGCGGGCGAGGCAAGGGAGGTGTGGCGGCAGGGACAGGTCAGCCACCACATAATGGAACAATCGCGTCACCTCACCTTAGCCTCCAGCAGCGTCCTTACTGAGCCTCGTCCACCAGTCAGGTCACGATAGTCTTGTAACAAACATTTTACGCCTCACTGCCGCGCCGCAACACTTACTATGCTTCACCGGCCACATATGAATTATGAACGCGTCTGTGCTCGATGCATGTAACGCGACTTAGCAACAAGGCGACGGCGTGACTGTTTGGTGATTGGTGGTGACGTCACTGGAGTCGAGGAGAGCTACGGTGTGTCATTGGCTAAAAACGTCTCGAACCAATTGTTTGAGCGATTCGGTGTGTCAGTGGAATTTACGACGCGATGGAGGGAAAAAAAGGTTTGTCTGTTCCCACATGAACAATTTAACAATTAAAACACATATTCAAAAGCGAAATACATGTTTCTCATCACTGCAACAGTTCCAAGAAATCAAACAGCGAGTAGATCTTTCACTACAACGAAATGAAGCAGAAGTTTCGAAGACAATTAATATCAGAGACGTCAAAAATCTGACGTTTAAAAGTCTAGTAGATGCCAGAAATCACCGAGCCACAGTTATCACATTGTTCCAATGTATTGCCTTTTTGTTACGCTGTGAAAAAAGTGATCTCAATTTTCTTCACTTGTTTAGAGACAATTTTCGGTCAGTAAATAATCCTGTTTTATGTTTTTTAACTTGTTTTGATCCTTTTTTCCGGAGGTTTGAGTATTTTATGACCTGTAAAGTTGTGACTTGAGCGGGATTATAATTTATAGTAGCAGTAGTTGTAGTAGTGATAATGGTGGTGGTAGTAGTAGCGATTGTGGTGGTAGTGATAGTGGGGGTAGTGAGTGGTAGTAGTAGTAGTGGTGTTGGCAGTGATACTGGTGATGGTGGTACCAAGAACGTTTAGTGTGTAAGTCAGTTTGTCTGTCATCAACGAATTTGACCTAAAGGAGGTCAAATTTCGAATCAGAAAAAATAACATTTCATGTGGAATACTCAAGAACCTCAACAAATAACTCGTATTACGAATTCACCATAAGTTGTAGTAAGTGAAAAATTGTACTTACAAAGTTACAATACGACCCGTTTGACAGACTCTTCAGGCGACGGGACAAAGAGGACCAAAATACCACCAACATGTACATATTAATATAAGGAATTACATACCAATTTTTTTTTTTATAATACAATTCTCCAAAGACATTCCTTAGCAGCATGATGAAAATATTGCGTGATTATCATCCTTATCGACTCTCCATAGACGACGGTTTGCTTATACAAAATACATGCACTGCAACGCACGACAAATACATGCATCGCATCGTACATGGAATTAATTAACGCATCACAGCACAGGCATTGAAAATATTTGCAGCTTTATGAATCCATTCATCCAGGTGTGTGTGTGTGGTGTGTGTGTGTGTGTGTGTGTGTCTTGTCATTCCTACCTGTCGAATGGTATTTAGTACTAGCTACTTTGTTTAATAATGTCTTCTCCATTTGTGTATACCCATCCTCTTGGGCCAGAGTAAAACTATGCACTATTTTTAAGAAAGGGGACAAGAATAATACAAATAACTATAGAGGTATCAGCATTATTAATTGTATTACGAAGCTGTATGACATGATTTTGTACGAAAGGTTAAGTCAGTGGTTTATCCCATATAGAGAGCAGGCTGGGGCACAAAGGAAACGAAGCTGTCTCGAACATATAGTAACGCTTCGTCTCCTCACAGATACGGCTCGGCGAAGGAGACGTACTTTATTTGTGACTTTTGTAGACTTTACTAAGGCTTATGATTTAGTGAACAGAGGAAAGCTATTTCAGGTGTTAAGAAGATTAGGGTGTGGGATGGTAATGATGGGAGCATTGATGAGTATGTATTGTTTAACTGAGAGTATTATAGGTACTGCTATTGTCACTGCTACACTGGGTCTTAGGCAAGGTTCCCCGACTTCCTGTCTACTCTTTATTGTCTACATTAATGACCTGATTAAATCACTAAAAGAAAATAGCCCAAATGACGGATTTCTGGAATGGTTACACAGTCTGGTATTAATGGACGATACTGTATTATTAGCTACCACCCGGGACACCATGTTAACCAAAGTAAAGTTATTGGGAGAATATTGTAACCAATATAATATGATAATTAACTCCGACACAACTAAAAAAATTTTATAAATGGCACCGCGGCAGACCGACAACCGCTGCACGTGAACTCTGTGGTGATCGATTACTGCCAACAATATACTTACCTGGGTTCAGTGTTTACCAGCGACGGGTCGGTGTCTTTGGCAGTCAAGTTACACGCGAAAGCTAAAATTGGTCATGTTCTAAAGTATGTTTCCTTCGTAAATAAAAACAACGATATCCCTTTCATGGTGAAGCGGCGGGTGCTTGACGCGGCTCTAATGTCAGCTCTATCATACGGTTGTGAGTCGTGGCTGAACGCGGATCTAAAACCAATCACCAAACTGTACAACTGGGTAATTAAACAAATGCTGGGTGTGCGTAAGAACACCGCTAGTGATATTTGCTACGCCGAGGCAGGCTACCCGTCGCTCCCCGATCTAATAAGGTACAAACAACACAAATTCTTTTACAATATGTGGAGGGAACGTAATGGTATGAGTGATGATCCACTACAATTTGCTATCGTTACTGCAATACAGAGCAACAGCCCGGTGGGAAAATTAGTCAATGAATTCATAGACAGAGAAGTACCTCATTGGGACACACTCATGATAAATGTATATGAAAAAATCACTAGGGCCCAGTCATCGAGATTTCACACATATAAAGACATAAATCCTATATTGGCAGTACATGCAGTGTATAAGGGGAGACACACGATTAAAGAACACTATCGGAGGGCATTTACACAGTTCCGGGTATCTGGCCACAACTTGTGCATCGAGACTGGCCGGTGGAACAGGCGCGGGCGCGGACGTCTCCCGCCCGAGGAAAGACTGTGTGAGTGTGGCCAGATACAGACGGAGCGTCATGTGGCCCAGCACTGCCCCCTCTCCCAGGGTATCAGGGAGGCCTACCAATTCACTACATTGGAAGATATTTTCTCGGAAAGGTTCACGAACCAGGTGCAGTGTAAAATACTCTATGAAATATTGGAAATATATAAGTAGTGGTAATAGATCTGTTTGATTTAGAATTATATGTTTAAATTGTTGTCTTATCTGTTCAGGATCCTTCGCTTGTTGTTTCATGTGTTTGTAGCTGTTCTTACGTTTAGTCATTTATAGTGGTATTTTATTGTCTTTTAATGCGATTATGCTATTTTAACTGCTAAAAATTTACTTGGTGTTAAGCTAATTATTTTGTATAGGTTCTTTTTACTTTTTACTTGAAATGTTCGTATTTTATCCCCTTTTATTGCGAAAGTGGGATTTGTATCTATATACATTATTTTAGTATTATGGGTAAGGTTGTTGTTTTTTTCTTTGTTTTGTTATGTTAAGTCTTCTTGTTTTGCAAATGTAGTTTTTTTTTTATGGTTAATATATGGACCACGGACCGTGACAACATTGCCGCATCGTATATTTGTATTTTTTTGTGGTCAATAAATATCTAATCTAATATCTAATCTGTGTGTGTGTGTGTGTGTGTGTGTGTGTGTGTGTGTGTGTGTGTGTGTGTGTGTGTGTGTGTGTGTGTGTGTGTGTGTGTGTGTGTGTGTGTGTATAATTCACTTGTACTTGTTCACTGTGCTTGGAGCTCATTATGACCGATCTTTGGGTAATGCTAGGACCTCATACACCACACACACCCCATCCCCTCTCTCAAGGAGGGCAGTAACCGCCCGCATTTGGTAGTGAAAAATCCCCGGGAACGAGCAGGGATCGAACGCACGTCAACATAATGGCCTGACTCGCGCTCTACCCCATGACCACTCGGGCAGTGTGTGTGTGTGTGTGTGTGGAAGGGGGTCACGATTACTTCTAATGTTAATGGATAAAAAGGTGAACGGGATAGTTATGTATATCAGGAATGTTGACGAATTTCATTTTAAGGAATTTTAACAAACAACATGAATACATCGAGATACCAACTCATTACGTAAATAGGAACAACCAATGCATCGGGATAAAAAATCGGGATAGCAACGAGTTACGTGCATTAATTGCATTATAACAAATAACAATTCCTTAAGCAAATGGAGAAACGTAACATAAAGTGGCTACATCAATGGCACGACGCAGACTGAGGATTATCATAACATTTGGCTAAAATATTAAAAGTCCAAAAACACAGCGTCAACCCCCTCGTATATTATGCAAATCTCAGGCGCCGAAAACACACCAGAGAGCGACGGTAATTAAAACAGGATTCAGGTGTTTATTATGAAAACATCCCAACGCCCTCCTTACCATTCCACTCCACACTCCTCTCGCACCCTGACGCACTCCTCAACTTACTCTATCTCGTCTCCCATCCCAAGCACTCCACTTTCTCCACTAGTTCAATCACTTCTCGAAGCTAACCTCTTCCACTCTATTTTCC
>JACEEZ010022001.1:0-20705 GCA_016584305.1 Chionoecetes opilio
CTCTATTTTTGGTGGTTAGGGTTTTTTGAATGTACATGCACATAATTAGGCCACAAAAAGTCGTCTGACGATTACTTTAAGAGACCAAAGTTAAACCAGACTGTACCGTTGTTTGAATGTAAATCATTGTGAAAGAATATAAAATAAATAAGGTTTTATCCTTTTTGGTCATATTAATCATCATAACTGTTCTAAAAAATTGATCCAGGTCTGTATTCCTTTCGTATCTTTCCTTTGGGGACTTACAATCGGTTTTTTTTCCCCGTGGTCCTCTTTTTCAGTGGTTCTTAATATTTTTTAGTGTCTCCCCGTTTTAACCCTTTGAGATCTCATAACTTGTCTCGTAACCCCGATCAGAAAACATATCTTAAGTACGAACCTTTTTTTCACTAACTACAATACTACATTATACAACAATGTTTACATTTCAGTGACTCTTTTGTGTTGTTTTCATCAATTATGATGATGAAGCGAGGTTCCCTAAGTGCCCACGCATGTCCGTCACTTGCTATCCATGACGGTTCCTACCTTTGTTTTGAGGTGGTAGTTGTGTTGAAAAACGCATAAGAGTGTTGCATGCACATCACCTCCAGAGTCTTTCTTTCTGCAAACTAATGTGGGAATGGTTCGTTTGCACACCAAAACATATCTAGCTGCATTGATTCAAACTGCTTTTGGATTCTCTCGCTTGCCTGCCGCTCAACAAGATCATCTTCACATATCTGTTATTCATGAATCCAGGTTGAAACATTATATGGTCTCCCGTATCCATCTCTGTTCCCACAGAACCTGTCCATGGGTGAAAGTATCCCTGGAAGGAGTGTCAGCCCTTGCAAATGCTTTCACTTCAGTAAAGTGGACACTTCCTCTGCAAAAGCAGCCTTCATCTAATGAAGGAAAGTTACCAAAATTCACTTCTTCATGCGCCACATCCAAATTGAAAGTTTCTGGGTCAAGAAAGGGCAATCCCTTCTCTGACAGTTTATCATGTTCAGCATCTTCCGGGATGGAGATGGTTCAACTCGTTCAAGTCGTGAATACATCTTCAGGGCCAGAACCCCAAACCTTAAAGAAACCTTTTTTTGGTCGTTACTCCACGACGGAACTCCCCAGCGCAGAAAAGTCGCAGGCTTCGTCGTTAACGTGCCACACTGGCCACGAATGCTCAAGACCGGTATTAGCGAGGTCAAGTCGCAGCATGCTCATTATTGCTTTGTATGCTATGGTTTTTTTTTTATAGTGCATGTAGACATATGATTGCATTTGGTGGATTTATTCATATATAGGAGTAAAGAGATTAATACTGCAAGGGACTCATCCCGCTGCAGCGCGGCCCTTCGGCATGCAGCAGCAGCATGATCGAAGCCCGTGGGTGGCTTATCAACACAACTTCACCACGGGAGATAGATGTCTTTGGTAATATTTAGTAGGGGAGCTCAGAACCCCTTGAGGAATCCTATGTCCCTGGTTTTTGATATCCTATGGTCTATCACAGGCGTGGGAAGCTTGCTGTCCTTCTTCTTCAGGAAGGCACAGGTGAGGCGATAACTGCGGGTTTTTACTCAAACGTATGAGTGTGCAGCTGGAGCCGCCAGCTCCTCCGCCACTGTAGGTAGGTTTTGGGGCAGGATTAACGTCTTATACTCGTTATTATACAACTTAGTGGTATTGTGAGGATGTTAATATTACTTGTCATTATCTAAATCAATGTCGCCCCGTGTTCACCTTCAAATAGGTTGCTTTAATATGTTATGATGGGTTACTGATTGGCGGGCAGTGACGAGAGTCCTTGCCGCGGGCCTCCCATATCACAAATATTCATCTATTTCACCCACACACACACCTCCCGACCAACCAAAACACTAGCACCACATCGTCCTTCCTTTACATCTTATTATCTGATACTTAAACACTCCTTAAAACGCAAGCATTCCGAATAAACTAGAATTAGTTTTAGATGGAGGGACAGAAGGCGGGGAGAGGCAAGTCTGGCATGCCATTCTTGTCCGGGAATATGTCTCGCAGACTTGTGATTGGTCGAGAAGTTTTAAAAAACTGTTTGTCATTGCTGGTGACTGATGATGAGCTTGATGACACGCTCCATTACTCTCTTAAGCCCGGTTCCCACCTTCCCGCTGTACGGGGCCGCCATACACAACATGCCGTCACCATCATCACGCGTCAGGTGGTATTGTGGTAACTGGGCACGTTGGCAACTCCACTCGGCGGGGACACCGCCGAGCGGGAGAGATGACTTGAATTAACTTTGTAACGGTGCGGCCGAACGCGGTTACGGCCGGTGTCGGTATACGTTGTATTGTGACGTCATTGTGCGTCTTTGTTGTTGTACGGCGGCCGACATCAAGCGGAAGGTGGAACCGGCTTTAGCCTAGTCAGGTCGCGCCTTCCGCGCGTTAACGACCGACCGAGGGAGGCTTTGTAGCTTGTCGTAGGAAAAAAGTTCGGAGTGTCGTTGCTGTCGCCTAACTTACCTTTTGTTGCTGGGTTTCCCGCCCAGGTTATGCTAAGGACAAATGACTCCGTTTATCAAAGTGGGTCGGACAATGTCCTGCCTTGATTTATAATAAACCATATTGATTTCTTCCGTGTAGTTTTTCGGAAGAGAAAACACGTGTGTTAAAGTACGTGGAGAGCCCCTCACTTCCGTGTGGAAAACAGGACACTATGTTCAGCTTAATTTCTTCACAAAATGATGCAGAGACAGGCTAACACAGACAAATTCATTTTTAATATATAATTTCAACCTCCTTATAATATGATTTAATTATTGTTCAGCATGTATCGTACCCCCATTGTTAGGGTTTCGTTACCCCCTGGTGGTACAGTACCCCAGGTTTAAAAACCAACTGCTCTATTCAATCTCGCCAGGAGCTACTTTATTAGTCCGTCGTCGAGTACCGAGACACCCCATGCTGCCCATCACTTCCCCTCCCGCTGCAGTGTGGGCAGACAGGGCCGAGGGGAAGCATAACCTTAATTAAAAAAAAAAATTACATGTGTCACTCACCAAATCCAGCCTGCGACCCACGGGCGAGGCCAGCCATCTCAGCCCTTTAGAAATAGCATATAGCAACCACTGAGGCCTCAAGGAAGATAAAGCCTAAAGGCGCAACAAGTGTGAATATTAATAAAATAATACTAAGAATAATTAGGGTGGAGTCAAAAGCTTTTTCGTCTCATCAAGTCCCCTCTACTGACTTTCATGAAGCTCGCTTACGCGTACGTTCTATCTCTGAGACTGAACTGAGAGACTGAAGTCGCGAAGTAGGGCTGGGCGGCCGAAACGCTTCCGGAATCGATTCCGACGATCCAACCACATAGGCAGTGGATCGATTCCACTCACGGAATCGATTCCTCGGAAACGATTCCACAGATTTTCACATTGGTTTCTATAATAGTAACACAGTTTGCCAGCGTATAGTAGTTGTTTATATATATTAGATATATATATATATTATATATAGATAATATATTTATATATATATTTATATATATATATATTGTATATATATATAATATAAATATGTATATTATATATACATATATATACTTATATATATATATATATGTATAATATATATACATATATAAATACATATATATGATAGCTGTATATATATTAATATATTATATCTTTATATATATATATATATATATATCTCTGTAATATATATGCTATATAATGTATATATATATATATATATTCCTATATATCTATATATATATATATATATAGCTAATTATATATATATTATATATACCTTTGGACTTTTATATACAACTTTTAAACAAATAACTCCATGCAGATTAGAAATAAACGTACTACTACTACTAACTACTATAATATAATAATATAATGAGGAAGAAGAGTAATAATAATCATATTAATAGTAAGAGTACATAATGATAATAAATATGCTCCATAATCTAACTGGCGCAGAAGGCAGGATGAATCGTAGAGCTCCACGAATTGAATCAAGCCTCTCTCTGGCAAGCGCAGGAGAGGAACGATTCCAGAATCGTCTCGCGTGCTAGACTGAGGTCCTCCCATGCGGCTGCGCGAAGGCAGGTCGAGGCAGAGGCGGAGCGCGAGAGAAAACGATTCCGGAATCGATTCCGGAAACGATTTCCGGAATCGATTCCACCGATTCCACCAACCTCAAGAATCGGATCGTGAATTTCCAAGATAACGCGTCTTGCCCACGCCCTAGCGCGAGCGCCATTGGTCGCTAAAAAAAAAAAAAAAAAAAAAAAAAAAAACGTTAGCCTTGAATGTAGTACGAGGCTGCGGAAAATGGGGAAGCCATGTTTTCCATAATATAAGTCTCCATAACCGTATTAAGCCACGAGAAAAATCGTATGGAAGTGTAAAAAAAATCCAGATTTCTACGAGGCTGCCACGGGGTATAGCAAATTTAAATTCCATTGATAAGGACAAATAAAGTTTGGTTTAAGGTCATACTACCCGAAAGAAATATTCTTTCCAGCAATCAATGGAAAATTGCATACGTGCGTAAAACTCTCGATGAAGAAATGTACTTTCTCAAAGTGAGATACGAATTCCTGCAGACACGGCTCTCCATCAAGACATAACAATATGTTAGAACGGATAAAAGATAGATGTATGGTGCATCAATAAGCCTGCTGGTCATTGACGTGCACAAGGTGCGCAAATAATAAAACTATTTGTCTACAATCTGTATAAGGCAAAAAGGAAACGGATAGATGCTTAGGGTAGATCTGGTTGAAGCTTAAACAAAAGTATTCTGCCATTTTTGGGTCTAGGTCAATAGTTTTCATAGTAAAATTGGGTAACGCAAATAAAGGTATCTTTCTGACATTTTTAAGCTCCACAATTTTTGTCGTTTTATTTTCCTACAGACGTAAAAATTATCTCAATACCCCTTGGACATCTTGCGAAGAGACAAAACTACTTGTTCTTAATATTTGTTCACAGAACCCTGCCAGTCCAAAGAATCTTCTCTCACAACCACACCGGAGGAGGGGGGTCAGAAAAGTAAAAAAAAAAAAAAAAAAAAAAAAAAAAAAAAACAAAAAAAGAGAGAGATTCTTTGCTGGCAGGGTTCTGTGAACAAAATATATAGAACCATTATTATTGTTCTTCGCAAGATGTAACAATTGTATTGAGATAATTTTTACGTCTGTAGGGAAAATAAAACGACCAATTGTGGCAGCTTAAAAATGTCAGAAAGACTAAAACCCTTTTTTTTATTGCGTTACCCATTTTTTACTATGAAACTATTGCCCTGACCAAAAATGGCATTGTACTTTTTGTTAAGCTCAACCAGATCTACCCTAAGCATCTAATCCTTTTCTTTTTGCTTATACAGATTTCTAGACATAGTTTTTATTTTTGCGCACCCTTGTGCCGTTCAATGACCAGAGCTTATTGATGCCCATACATCTATCTTTTATCCGTCTAACAATTGTTTATGTCCCTTGATGGGAGCGTGTCTGCAGGATCGTTTCCACTTTGAGAAATGTCATTTCTTAATCGCAGAGTTTTACGCATGTATGCAATTTTCCATGATTTTGGAATATTTCTTTCGGTAGTATGACTAAAACCAAACTTTATGTTGGTCCTTTAATCATTGAATTTAATTTGCTTATCCACCAGGGCACCTGTAGAAATCTGGATTTTTTACACTCCATACGTTTTTCTCCGTGGCTAATACGTTCTTGAGATTATTATGGAAACATTGCTTCCCCCATTTTCCGCAGCCTCGACTACAGTCCAAGGCTAACGTTTTTTTTTTTTTTTTTTTTTTAGCGAACAATGGCGCTTCGCGCTAGGGTGGGCCAAGAATCGTTATCTTTAATTCACGATTCCCGATTTTGAGTTGGTGGATCGTGGAATCGTTCCGGAATCGTTTCGCATCGATTCCGGAATCGTTTTTCTCTCGCGCTTCCGCCTCTGCCTCTACTGCCTCTCGCGCCGCTGGGAGACCTCATCTAGCACTAGACGATTCTGGAATCGTTTCCTCTCTTGCGCTGCCAGAGAGATGCTTCGATTCCATTCCGTGTACTCTTCGATTCATCCTGCCTTTCTGCGCCCCGTTAGTTTGGAGCTATTTATTTATCATTATTAATATTACTATTATATTATATTATTACCTTCTTCGTATTATTATTAATTATTATTATATAATAGTAAGTAGTAGTATCGTTTATTCTTACTCCTGCATTGGATTTATTTGTTAAAGTTTTGTATATAAAGTCCAAAGGTATGATATATTATATTATTA
This sequence comes from Chionoecetes opilio, assembly GCA_016584305.1. Classification (NCBI taxonomy): domain Eukaryota; kingdom Metazoa; phylum Arthropoda; class Malacostraca; order Decapoda; family Majidae; genus Chionoecetes; species Chionoecetes opilio. The sequence goes on from JACEEZ010022001.1 coordinate 6,288, forward strand.
TTATATATATATATAATAATTATTATATATATCTATATATATATAGTATACCTCTAATATCTTATATACATATATATATAGATATATTATATATTACATAATATATTATATATCTATATATCCCTATATATATATATTATATATCTGTCTATCTATATATACATATATAATATATCTATATGTAATATATTGTATATATATTATACATATATCTATCTATACTTACCATCTGTGCTATATATATCTATATATACTCATCTATCGTAATATAGAGAATATCAGATATATATATATATATAACAACTCTTACGCTGCCACTGTTTACTAGATGACCTCAATTGTGAATATCTGTGGAATCGTTTCCGAGGAATCGATTCCCTTTTAGTGGAATCGTTCCACTGCCTATAGTGGTGGAATCGTCGGAATCGATTCCGTAATCCGTTTTCGCGCCCAGCCCTACTTCGCGCTTCAGTCTCTCGTTTCCAGTCTCAGGATTGACTACGTGTGCGAGCTCTCCTGAAAGTCAGTTAGAGGGGACTTGATGAAGACGAAAAAGCTTGACTCCACCCTATATTTATTTTCTTAGTATTTCTTTTTATTAATATTTCACACTTGTTTTCGCCTTAAGCTTTTTCTTCCTTGGAAGGCCTCAGGTGGTTGGCCTTATATGGTATTTCTAGAAGGCTGAGATGGCTGGCCCTCGCGTGGTGTGCAGCTGGATTTTGTTTAGTGACACATGAATTAATTAAGGCTTATGCTTCCCCGCTCGTGCCCTCTCCACACTTTGCAGTCGGAGGGACGTTGGATGGCAGCAATGTGGGTGTCTTCGCTACTCGACGACGGACATAAGTGCTCCTGGCGAGCTAACTAGAGCAGTGGCTTCTACCTTGGGTACCTGTACCACCAGGGGTTACGAAACCTTACACCTTGGGTACGAGACATGCTGCCCATAATTCATATCATATTTATAAGGAGGTTTAGAATTATATATAAAAATGATTTTGTCTGTCTTGCAGTGCTAGGGCTCATTTTGTGCAGAAATTTGAAGCTGAACTGTGTTCCTGTTTTCCACACGGAGTGAGGTGGCTCTCACTGTACTACTTACACACACATGTCCTTCGAACTACACGAAGAAATCAAGAGGTGCTTATAAATCAAGGCAGTGACATTGCCCCACTTTTGTAAAACGGTAGTTCTTTTTGTCCTTACATACCTGGGGCGGGAACCCAGCACAAGGTAGTATCCCAGCAACGACCATCTCCGAACTTTTTTTCCTTACGACTGAAGCTCAAAGCTCCTCGGTCGGTCGTTACGCGTCGGAATGCGCTGACCTGACTGCTAAAGCCCGGTTCCCCAACTTCCCGCTTGTAAACGGCCGCCGTACAACAACAAAACGGTCACAATGACGTCACAACAAAGTCTACCGCCCGCGACCGCTGTTCGTGCCGCCGTACAAAGTTTTCCATTCAAGTCATCTCTCCCGCTCGGCGGTTCCGCTCGAGTGAAGGTGCCAACTGTGCCCAGTTACACAATACCAATGACGTGATGATGGTGACGTCATTGTTTGTTGTATGGCGGCCGTACAAGCGGGAAGGTGGGAACCGGCTTAGACGAGTCATGACTTGTCATCAAGCTCCATCATCAGTCCTCATCCATGACAAACAGTTGTTTAAAACTCTCGACCATCACAAGTCAGCGGACATATTTCCGGACAAGACTGGGCATGCCAGACTGCTCTCCCGCCTCTGTCCCCGTCATCTTAAACTAATTCTCGTTTTATTCGAGATGCTTGCGTTTAAGGAGTTTTAATGTATCAGATATGAGTATAGTAAGGAGCCTGTGTTGCTATGTTTTGGTGGTAGAAGGTGTGTGTGTGTGTGGGGGGGTTGAAATAGTGAAATTTTGTGATATGGTGAGGCCCGCGGCACGGCTCTCCGTCACTGCCCACCATCAGTCACCCCATCATAACATCCTTTAAAGCACCCTTATTTAAGGTGACCACGTGCTACATTGATTTAGATCATGACAAGTATATATAACTCTCCAAGTAATCCCAAGTTGTATAATAACGAGTAATAAGACGTTTATCCTGTGCCCAACCTACCTACAGTGGCGGAGGAGCTGCGCTCCTCTGCACACTCCATACGTTTTGAGTAAAAACCCGCCGTTATCCGCCTCACCTGTGCCTTCCTGAAGAGACAGCCAGCTCCCACGCCTGTATAGCGCATAGGATATCGAACCAGGGATCATAGATCCTCAGGGTTCTCGCTCCCCACTAAATATTACCAAGACATCTATCTCCCTTGGTGAGTTGGTGTTGATATCCACCTCACGGGCTTCATCATGGCTGCTGCTGCTCCGAAGGCCGCGCGGCCAGACTTGTGATGAGTCCCTTGCTTGTATTTATCTCTTTTACTCATATATATTAATATATCATCCAATGCAATCATATGTCTACATTCACCTATAAAAAAAAAATCCATAGATACCAAGCATAATAAGCGTGCCTGGCGACTTCCGACCTCTGCTAATACCGGTCTTGAGCATCGTTGGCCAGTGTGCACGTTAACGACGAAGCTGCGACTTTTCTGCGCTGTGGTTCCGTCGTTGGAGTAACGACACAAAAGGTCTTTTAGTGTTTTGTGGGTTACTGCCCTGACAGATGTATTCACGAACCTGACGAGTTGAACATCTCCATCGCCAGGAAGAATGCTGAACATGATAACTGTCAACAGAGGATTTGCCTTTCTTTACCCAAAACTTTCAATTTGGATGTGGCGCATGAAAAGGGAATTTTGCTAACTTCCTTCAGTAGATAGCTGCTTTTGCGAGGAATGTCCCATCGTTTACTGAAGTGAAAGCATTTGCAGGCTGATTCACTCCTTCCAGGATACTTTCAACCCCCATGGACAGGTTTCTGTGGCACAGAGATGGATACGTAACCATATAATTTTCACCTGGATTCCATGAATAACAGTAATATGTTTGAAAGATGATCTTGTTGAGCGGCAGGCCAGCGGGGGGGGGAACAGAATCCAAAAGCAGTTTGAATCAAATGCAGCTAGATATGTTTTGGTGTGCAACAACTTGAAACCATTCCATAGTTGCAGAAAGACCTCTGGAGGTGCTTGGCCATTTGCAACCACGTTCTTACTGCGTTTTTCAAAAACTACCTCAAACAATGTTAGGAACCGTCTGATGCAAGTGACGACATGCGTGTGGCACTTAGGGAACCTCGCTTTCAAGCATCATAATTGATGAAAACACAACAAGAGTCACTGAAATGTAACATTGTTACTATGTAGTATTGTTTATGAAATAAAGTTCGTACTCTAATGATACTTTTTTTCTGATCGGGGTTACTAGACAAGTTTATGAGATCTCAAAGGTTGTAACGCAGCAGTCTAAAATATTAAGACCACTGAACTAGAGAGACCACTGGTGAAAAAAACCGTGATTGTAATCCCAAAGAAAATGATACAAAGGATACGACCCCTGGATCATTTAGAACTATGATGATTTAACTCTGACCAAAGGATAAAACCTTATTTATTTTTTTACTTTCACATGATTACCTTCAACCAAGGTAACAGTCTGTTCAACTTTGGTCTTCTTAAAGTAATCGCCGACCTCTTTTTTTGTTGCCTGATTATGTTGCAGTACATTCAAAACACTAATCCACCAAAATAGTTTGATTTCCAGGCCTTATTTCGTAAAAAACACGACTTTTGTAAAAGCGCGCGGAATTTTTTTTTCTTCCCGCCAACAGGGTTACGAATGTTATTGATGACGTCATAAGAGTAAGTCCCTCTCTCTCTCCTTTCCTTTCCTTTCTCTCTCTCTCTCTATCTCTCTCTCTCTCTCTCCTCCTCTCTCTCTTCTCTCTCTCTCTCTTCTCTCTCCCCCGCTCCTTTTCCTTTTCCTTTCTTTCGCTCTTTCTATCTTCTCTCTCTCTCTCTCTCTCCTCCTCTCTCTCTCTCTCTCATCTCTCTCTCGTCTCTCTCTCTATCTCTCTCTCTCTCCCTTCCTCCAATCCCTTCTATCTCTCTCCTTCCTTTCCTTTCCTTCTCTATCTCTCTCTCTCGCTCTCTTCCTCGTCCTCGTCTTATCCTTCGTCCCTCTCGTCTCCTTCGTCTCTCTCTCTCTCTCTTCTCTCTCCTCCTTCCTTTCCCTTCTCTCTCTCTTCCCGTCTCCTTCTTTCTTTTTTCATATTTTCTCACTACTCCTCCTACTCTTCCTTCTCCCTCTTCATCCTCCACGAGAGAGAGAAAACCTAAGGAGAGAGAGAAGGGAAGGAAGAGAGAGAGAGAAGGGAAGAAATGATAGAGAGATAGAGAGAGAAGGCACAAACTGCGTCTTGCGGCACTGCCATAAAGGTGCATGCATGTGGCATATCGCAAAAAAATCTATCAGAAACACTAAAAATATTCAAGTACTATATTTACTTTTGTGTTAACGGCTTCTGATCATCTCGCTTCCTTTTTGACGTCACCGAGCCGTGGCGCATCGTCTGCTTGTCGTGAAGTGCGTTTTGGCAGCTCGTGGAATTTGCAGATTTTGCATTGCGTATTATTTCACAGCGTGCTGGCTGATGCAAAAGTGGAAGACATATTGTTGATATACATCCGTTTTAATGGCTATAATTGATTGCATTAACTTAGGAATGATGAAGGGTCTGGACGATTTACTTTAATACATGCAAGGGACATTCGTTCTCGGGGACATGGTCCGTTCCAACTGATGGGTTTCGGAAGACTGACCGTAAGAATATGTCACTATTAATTCCAGTAGAATACAAGAGACAAGAGTAACAGTCAGAGACAGGCTGCCTGTGACCGAGTTTATTTGTCGGCCTCATCGTAACCAATCCATCCATCGGGTACTGCTTACTACATAGCCTCCCGTGTGTGTATGTAATCTTTTACGATCACTATCACGATCTATCACTATCCCGATATTACGATCTATTACGATTACTAATCAAAAAACTTCTAACTGTGCTTTAACTGGCAGGTTCTGTGAAAAAAATATATAAACAATTATTATTGTTCTTCCTTACGCAGTGTACATTGGTATTGATATCATTGTATACGTCTGTAGGACAATAAAACTCGAGAGAAATTTTTGCAGCTTAAAATGGTCAGACAACTACTTTTATTGCGTTTCCCTATTTTTTAACTATGAACTATTGACCCTAGACCAAAATGGCATGAATGCTTTTGATAAGCCGCAACCAGATCTGACCTGAGCTAATCTCGTATCCTGGCTTTTTTTTCTATACAGATTTTTTATATAAGTTTTTATATTTTGCGCACCCTTGCAGTTCAATGACCACGCAGCTTATTGATGCCCATACATCTATCTCTTATCCTGCTAACAATTGTTAGTCTTGATGGAGCAGCGTGTCTGCAGGAATCGTATCCACTTTGAAAAATGTACATTTCTTATCCGCAAGAGGTTTACGCCTGTATGCAACTTACCTTGATTTCTGTTTTTTTTTTCTTCGAGTAATATTCCCTAAAAACAAACTTAATTCGGTCAATTATCATGGAATTCAATCTGCTTATCCGACAGGGAGCCTGTTGAAATCTGGATTTTTTGCATCTCCGTAACGTTTTCTGATACTAATACTGTTCGTGGATATTAGGAAACATTGCTTCCCCCATGTTCCGGATCCTCGTACTGATACATTCCTTTATCGGTGCTAAAGGTTTTTTTTTTACGAAAAAACGCGCTTCAGTCTCTCAGTATCCGTCTCGGAGACTAGACGTAACGCGTGCGAGCTCTCCTCTCTTGAGGCGACTTTTGGTGAGGAAGCCGAAGCAGCCGCCTTCTTGCAAGCTTGCTTTTCTGTTACTCGAGGCACTTTTATGTCTCCCTGCCAACGTTTAATATCCCCTGTGATCTACTAAAATAGACGTCCACCTAAGATGTGGATAACGTGGTCCAGGCTCGCACAGGCTAAGTCAAGTTATTTAATTCGCCCCTCACCTTAAAATACTTCTAATGCACTCTAGATACCTTGCCCCTGCTTCTTGAGTAAACATTTTACAAGCCAATATGCATTCTGACCTTGCCCCCATTCGTGGAGTAAACATTTTACAAGCCTAGTATGCACTCTAGGACCTTGCCCCATTCGTGGAAGTAAACTTTTCACAAGCCAATATGCCTTCTAGACCTTGCCCCATTTCGTGGATTAAACTTTACAAGCCAATATGCATTCTATACCCTTGTCCCCATTCGTGGAGTAACTTTTACAGCCTAGATGCACTCTTAGACTTGCCCCATTCGTGCGTAAAAACATTTTTACAAGCCAATATGCTCTAGACCTTGCCCCCATTCGTGAGTAAACATTTACAAGCCAATATCACTTCCTAGACCTGCCCCCATCTCAGGAGTAAACATTTTTACAAGCCTATATGCACTAGACCTTGCCCCCATTTGTGAGTAAACATTTTACAAGCCTATATGCACTAGACCTTGCCCCCATTTGTGGAGTAAACATTTTACAAGCGCTAATATGCACTCCAGACCTTATCCCCATTCGTGGAGTAACATTTTACAAGCCAATATGCACTCTAGACTTTGCACCCATTTGTGGAGTAAACATTTTCAAGCCTAATGCACTCTAGACGCTTGTGCCCCATTCGTGGAGTTAAACATTTTACAGCCTATATGACTAATAATCCTACCTCTCTTAGTATCATTAACATGCTGATGTCCTGCTAATCCCACTATCTAAGTGGTTGATGTAACAAAAATTAGTAAAGTTGTATTTTTCGTAATCTCATATATTCGGCGTAGATACCGCGGTCGTTTAACTCTTCATTTTTTGTACGTTCTTCTCACCACGTTTATATTTAGTATACATTCTGTGTTTTCTTACATATGATGTTAATATAAGCTCACCACAGAGTTATATACCTAAAAGCGGAAGTCCCCCCATCCCGCTGTATGTGACGAGTGACGCCCGCAGCCCGAGCGCGGCGACCATCTGGCTTTAATCAAACCTTATTCCCAACTATTTTTCTCGTACACCACCATTTTTGATATGAAAAAAAAATAGTGCCACCTCGTCCTTCCTGAGAAAATTCTCCATCTATTAGCAGAAAATCTGCACAATAAATATCAATATACGAAAATGACTGGCTAAATAAAGTGCGCATAAACATTTGTTCTTTCACTCCTTAGTGGTCAGCTATTTATCCTTGTACTATTATATTAAACACTGTTCTGAATCTATCACACTGCCTGATTATGGTGTCTAGGATACTTGCCGTGTGACACTATCTAGAGCAGTGTTCTTAACCTGGGTACCTGTACCACCAGTGGTATCGCAACCTTACCTGGGGCTCAACATTCTGACCAATATGCAATGTCATATTTATAGAGCTGGAATTAAATATTATAATTATTTGTCTGTCAACAATAGTGTCTTACCACCTGGAGTCCACGGTTCATCTTAAGCATACTACAATACTTGTAGATTATTAGTAGGTTTTTTATTAGCTGTTGGCTCGCACTGGCACTGCCCGTCTGCCATGTTGCAACCGTAGGGCGATCGCCCTACGCGTAACCCTTTCCGCATCATATCATGGCTTGTAGGGCCGTAAGGCTATTTTACGAACTAGTCTAAACGTATGGCGATTTTGAATTTTTTGTTTGAGTTATAGTTACTTTGCAGCAAAAGATATATCAATATACGCAGAAGGAAATAATGTAAAAAAACTAAAAAATAATGATTTTAATTAATCATCATTCTATATTACACCCTGGAACAATCGGGTAAATGATATCTAATGAGTGACTTGGCAAGCTGATATATTGCCATGCGGCTGCCGCTAGTGTGGCTTGTAACATGAATAGGAGCAGGGATAGACAGATCTAGCTAGATGACGTAGTGTGCTGCGTCCTATGTGGATACTGTGGAAGCTGGATATCCACTTGGTTGCATTCGTATCATAATCCATTCGGTGCGTATCATTGAGGGTACGGTACGCGCTATAAGGTATAGTTTTTTTAAACGGTTTCATTACAAAATATCCCGTATAAAGGAACAGCATGCGTTGCACTGGTTTGTAGTTATTCAATTTTATCAATGATCCAAATATTATGGAACCGTTATATTGACAAATGTCGATTTTCATCTGAGCCGTAGGCGATGAAGGGCAAATGTAGGGCGTTTTCATTGTCTGTGTAGGGCGAAGACATTGTTTGGGTTGTCATCACTGCCGTCTGCCGCCAAAAATAGCAGCAGCCCAATCTCGGCCCGGCAGCCGTCGTGGAAGGTTCTTGCCGCTCTCGCTCTTACCACAAGGCAACATTGTAACGGCGCCCCTTCCGTGTCGCTTGAGTGCTTCTCACACTGCTACCCTTGGTTTCGCCACTTTCCCTTTCAACGTTTCTCTTGAACTGAAAAGTGAGCGGGATTTAGTCCGCAGTGCTCCGTGTTTAACGGCTATTTTATTTTAACTGAGTTAGCTGAACTGTCTGTGATCCCTTGACCGAGGGCGCTCCCCACAGGCTTGTAGTGGCTGCCGCTAGGAGGTCCTTGTTTGTGTTACCGCGTTGCTCAACGTTGTTGCAGATTCATTATGTCGCCTCTTAGCGTCCCTTGGTGTGATACGGAGGCGAACCCTGCTTGGTCACTGGCGTAAGTTCCAGTGACACAAAAGGGGGCCCTCAGAGGGCTATTTAAAGAAAAGCATCAAGGGTGGGAACTACTGTTAGTGACATGCGAGACCGCACGTGTGCAGTTCTACTTGTGTCCTGCGACGCTGCGAACGCTCATGATGGGCGGGGACACGCTGGTGTGGTACTTGTAGACAGAGTTTTTGTGTTGCAGTTTGATAGTGGTCTGTTTTATTTTTACAACTATTACGATCATTTCTTTAGTGTGAGGACTAAGTCATATTGTTCCTGCTATTTCTTTGTGGCAATTGGATTATTTTTTCATTCACATTGATATTTTGATACCATGATGCTCGGGTCAAATGAATGCCGTAACTCTGACGGACAGAGATAACAAGACAGGCTCTTGGAACTACTTATGCTCCAAGCAGATCAGGCAACAAGGTGGATACCCAGTTTACGATGGATGTCCTTGCACTCCTGCGGACGATTATCATGCTGAAAAACAATTTATTCTGACATAACGACCTACTGTACAAAAATGGATTTGCTCCACTTATGCCACCCGAACGTGAGGTTCTAAAAATATGCACAATAGCCAGGGTCATGATGTCATTTACGGAGATGAAGATGATCACAAATAAAAATTGAACAAAAACTCTGGGGATACGCAGAGATATATTGAAATATTTTCAAATCCCTAATTTCTTATTATTAAACTTGCTTTCAACACAAGTGTTATTGCAAAGAAATGCATTGATACTGTACTGAGGCCATTTTATCTGAGTTAGGTCCTTGTCACGTGACGTCACCGCCCTCGTTGTGCAGGCGACAGACGCTGAGATGGCGAGCGTAGGACCACACAAACTCACTTGTCACCTGTGTTTGCCCGCTTTGGTATTTCCCCCTAAACCAAATATATGTCTCAGTATAAATATACATTGTTATCTTTGTAAATGTTTTGTTTCTATTATTACATAAGAAAAGAAAATAATGACGCTACCAGAGGCCGTGAGGCTACACGTGGTAGTTCCTGTTACCCCTAACACATACCTACTCGCGCGCGGGTGTCTGATCCTTCACCAGCCCCATTGTTGGCTCACCACAGGCAGACTGGCATGATCCCGCGCAGCCCAGATCAGCCGCCTCTCACCGCACTTTATTCCCACTCGCGTCCCCAGCACTGCACAAAACAAAAACACACGGACACTGGCACACAATAGCCCGTCAGGGTGCGAGGTTGGTAGAGACTTGAGTTCCCAATGTGCAGCGGTCCCTGTGCATTCGGTCAGCGGTTCGAGTCCGCCTAGTTCGGCTGACGTGGCGCGCTTTGTATATTTCAATTCACCTTGTAGTTGGTACTTGCAAGTGTCTAGAATAGATGACAATCTTATCTTATCTGGGCACCAACAGGGCCCCACATACACACACAGAGGAGGGATAACCACTGGACAAAGAGAAGATATCACTGGTGGGGGGGGGGGGTAACACAGTGCCGAGCGTGGGGACACTCGCGGAGCACGAACGTCGGTGATGGCGCTTGACAACCTGGGTGGGTAATGAAGTTCTCGAGTAATTCACGGGCGGGGGATACTGAAGCACTTAATGTGTTGGGGGCACTGTAACGACGTAGGAGAGTCACTAATCCGTGGTAAATCTGATGGGACCTGATTTTACCTTAATTATGACACGTGTGCATTCACAAGGTATGCATGTTACTCTCGGTTGTGTTGAAAACTCACCGGTAATGGTCTGGGAAGAAATAGGGTGGAATAAGTGCACAGCGGGGTGGGGGTGGGATGTGCATGTTGTCGAATCAATCAATCAATCAATCATTGGGGGCATACGCCGGGGGGCGCGTCGCCTCGCCCACCCTACGAGCCACCCCCGGGGTCACCACCCCGCGAGTCCCATGCAGGCTCCTTTCCCATACCAAGCAGCTCTCTACAAGAAACATCAACTTGCCCCAGCCACGAGCCTTGTGGGCGCCCCCTTGGCCTCCTCCACGCCGGATTGTCTCTTACAGATACAACCCGATGGGATGGATCGGTTTCAGGGTAGCGTGCCACATGCCCATCTAGGCGAAGTTGGCGCTGACGGACTATGCAGGTAATAGGCCTCGATTCAGTCTCACGGTGCAATCGCTGATTTGACACGTAATCATCCCAGCGATACCCCATGATTCTGCGAAGACACTTATTACCAAAGGCATTGTTTGTCTTTTCAAGTCACTATTTAGTGTCCTGTTTCACAACCATAGAGTAAGACAGGGTTTCACAAGCGACTTGAAGTTCGGATCTTTGTCCTTCTCCCACAGATACCGACAACCCCAAATACTCCCGCGAGCGAGTCCATAACACCGTGGGCTATGCCAATCCGCCGTAAGACTTCTTGACGTGACCCCCCCGTTATAGGGACTGCGCTACCAAGGTATGTAAAAACTTTCCAAGATCTAAATGTCCTTCCACACGCATGAAACGACTGTACTGCTTCATCTAGAAAGTCTCCAAACACCTGGACCTTGGTCTTGAGCCAGGAGACCTCAAGTCCAAAAGGCTTTGCCTCCTCGTGCAGCGCCTCGAGAGCCATCACCAGGACCCCCCAGCGACTCAGCAAAGATTTCGCATCATCCCGGGAAAACAAGATCAGTGATCTTGGTGTTGCCGACGGATGCTCCACAATCACTTTGATCTACAACCTTGTCCATACCCAGTCCATACAAGAGTTGAAAAGTGATGGGGCAAGGACGCACCCTTGCCTCACTCCTGATTCACAGGAAAGAAGCTGGATACACCTGCCCCACACTTCACCAACACTCTCAGTCCCAGAATACAGACCATTATCAACCAATAGTCCTTTGGGAGGGTCCCTCGAAGTCGCAGAAGATCCCAAAGTGGGCTCACGATGCCCTGAGTCAAACGCCTTCTTGAGATCAACATAGGCTGCAAGCATCCCTGTCGAAAAAATCACGTCGGCGTTCCACCAGGACACGAAGCGCTAGGATAAAGGTCCGTTGTTGACTTACCAGGCGTGAACTCAGACTGCTGAGGGCTCTGATGCTTCAAACCAGATGACTGCGAATCCGTGTCAGCAATAGATGGGCAAGCAAACCTTGCCTGGTACGCTGAGCATGTAATACTGCGGTAATTGTTGCAGTCCTGATGGTCCCCTTTCCCTTTCCAGATAGGGACGACCAGCCCCCTTTTCCAGTCAGGAGGAAAAGGTACCTGATTGCCACCGGCAGTCAGGACAGCATGCAACCCGCGGATCATGGGGCCTCACCCCCCCCTTTGAGGAGCTCCGCCGATATTACAAACACCAGCTGCCTTTCCACCCCTCAACTTTGCTACAACGCCTCTCTGACTTCGTCAAGAGAGGGTGCGGTTTCGTCAATGGGAGGATCGGCATCCACTTGTCTGTAACCCAAATGGTGTGAAGCTGCTCAGTTGGAGGGTCCACCGTGAACAACTGCCCAAAGTACTCAGCCCAACGAGCCATCTGCCCATCCATGTCCGACACGAGGCGCCCATCTGCTGTTCGAATAGCACTCCCGAGAAGGAGACTTGGAACGGAGCTTCTTCAGGGCTCGATAGGCAGGTCGGAGGTCATTAGCGTTCAAATGACCCTCGACATCCTCAGCGAGACTCCTGACATACCTCTCCTTGTCTCTCCTCAGGAGGGTTCTAGTCCGGCGTCACAGAGCCCTGTGCTGGTCCCGGTTCCCAGCCAACCTGGCAGCGCGACTCCTCAATTTTTTCCAGCGTCTCCGTCGAGACAAAACCACGCCTTGACCTCGGGCGCTCCCCAATACACTCCTTGGCAGCCTGTAGAGTTTCACGTTTGAAGGTATCCCACAGTTCTACAGGGTCCCCGAGAGCACCGAGCACATCAAACCGATTTGAGACTGCCACCGCATTCTCATGAGCACATGTCAAGTCCTTCAGTTTCTCAAGATGAAACACAGTATGGTTACCTCCTGAGATTCTTCTGGACTTGACATGAAGCTTAAGTGTAGCAACAACAAGTCTGTGATCTGTTCCAAAGAACTCAGCACTCCGGTAAACCCTGCAGTTCTGGAGGATCCTCCAACGAGTACTAACGAGGATGTGGTCGATCTCCTTAGCTACCCCTCCGGCATTACTATACCATGTCCAGCGGTGCAGCTCTGGCCTCTGATACCAAGACCCTGCAATTCTCAACCTTCTGGATCTTGCAAAGTTCAGAAGCAGAGAACTGTTGGTGTTTCTGGCACCGGAGCCATGGGGACCAACACATAACTCGTAGCCATCTCTCACAGTGCCAGTAGTAGCATTGAAGTCGCCCAAGACAATGAGTGTGTCCTGAGGAGGACACTGGTCTAAAACAGAGTCTATATGATAGTCCATATACCACTATATCTCTTTGTCTGGCGGGCCGCAGTCCGCTATGCAGCCTGGCAACTTCAAAACATTGTCGCGTGAACAGGCCAGATATATAGTGGTCTATGGGCCAAGTTTAATATGAAGTGGTGGAAGATGTACTTTCTGAGGGTCAATAAGTGCTGGGTGTTTCACATTGTGTTTACCAACAATCTGTTCAGTTCTAGATGGCCAATCGTGGTTTTTAGTGGTTCTTGTCATCTCTGCTGTTCCATAGACACAAAAATCACATATGCTTTGTGTAGCCCAACTGTTACCCAGGAAGTAATGATACAACTTTAAGGTCACCACAAATATTCCATGTGTGGTCCTTATATTTGATGAGTCTTAGCAGCAGTTCCATTGATTCATAAGTCTCATTAAGGCCAGTGGCTTGTGCTACAGGTATTGAAGGTTTTGCATTGCCGTTGTGCAGTAATACAGCTTGAAGGCTAGCTTTACTAGAGCCAATGAACAGTTTCCATTGTTTTGGGTCATAGCGAGAGCCAATCCTTTCCATCAGGCCACGGATAACCTAACCTAGGATTCCCTAACTTCATGTGTGTGTAAGTTATTCGAAAAAATGGTAAATAGTCGACTTGTATGGTTTTTGGAACGGGAAAACTTTTTCTCCCGTTCTCAGTGTGGATTCCGTAAGCATCACTCTACTACGGAAGCGCTTATTTCCTTAGAGTCATCCATATGCGGGGCATTCGCCTCTCGACAACACCATGTGACCATCTTTTTCGACCTTGAAAAGGCTTACGACACGGCTTGGAGACACGGTATATTGCAATCTCTGTATGAGTTCGGGCTAAGAGGTCGTTTGCCTGTGTTCCTCCAGAGTTTCCTAGCCAACCGGGTTCTTAGAGTTCGAGTTGGCAACATACTGTCTTCTGAACACCCGCTTCCAGGTGGCATCCCCCAAGGTAGCGTCTTGAGGGGTAGCTCTGTTTTCGCTGTGGCCATCAAAGGTATTGTTGATGTACTGCCGAGGGGATTGTTATACATTATACTGGATGTTTTTCAATCTCTTTTGCTGCTTCCAGGGTGTCGGTTGCAGAGAGAAGACTTCAACTTGCTATGATAAAGTTTGTGAATGGACGACGAATCGGGCTTCCGGTTTTCTCCAACGAAGACTGTAGCGGTTCATTTTTGCAGAACCCGTGGGGATTTATCCCGACCCAGACTACACTTCGGGAAGAGATACCATGGAAATAAGTGCTATTTATATTCTCCATGATTATTTTACCTTCCGGATGTTCTTTACAATTTTTGTGATTCTGTAGTGGCTTCACACTATGTAATTTTAACTCTCCCATCCGTGGTCAAAGCCATCCTGGAAGGCTTTTCTGCTCAAGGGCCGGGAGCTTTTGGGGGACATGTTGTC
>JACEEZ010022001.1:21127-156127 GCA_016584305.1 Chionoecetes opilio
GAAAAACTTTTCATAAATTTCCGATGAAGCTAATTACTTTGTTTTTCGAATCCATTTGCCCCTCGCTGAGCATCCCCCGCACTTCTGGCTCTTTCTCTCGCCGGCCTGTTCCGTGGTGGAATCAGGACTGTACGGCAGCGAGGAGTCACTCCCGTCGTGCTGAGGCGCAATACATATCGCGGCCAACTTCAGTAGACCTAAAAATATCTTTTCACTGATCAAGAGCTAGATACCGTCGGGTAATGAAAGAAGCTCGTCACTCCTCTTGGAGGGCTTATATAAGTACGATCTGTGCATCTACCCCGGTGTCCAAGGTTTGGCAAAGAGTGAGAAAAATGAAGGGGAAATTTAAACCATCCTCCCCTCCAGTTCTATCGATTAATGGAGACCCTGTGGCAGATCCCTTGACTGTAGCAGAAGAATTTGCTTCCCATTTTGTGTCAGTGGCGCAGACAGACCTTGCACATGTAGGTGTTGCCGGTAATGAGGAAGCTGATGCCTTGGCAAAATCTGCAGCTAAAAGACCAGCTCTATCACATTTTGCAGTGCCGGCTACGGACCTACGCTCGGCAATCCATAGATCAGTTCACAACAGTTGGCAAGAACGTTGGATTACTATAGGGCAAAATAAACTGCGCACCATCCGCCAAAGTATCGAGGACTGGAGCTACTGCGGTCTCTCCCGGAGATGGGAGACTGCCTTGGCACGATTGCGTATTGGTCACACTCTATATACTCATGGGTTCCTCATGGAGGGGGGCCACCCTCCTTACAGTGATGATTGTTTGGTCCCCTTAACTGTGCGGCACTTGCTGGTCGAGTGTCCCAGTCTTGGGGACCTACGTGTGCAATTTTTGTCCCGGTGTTGCGGGTCGGACGGTGCTTACCGTCTCTCCCTGGCATTGGGAGAGAGGTGTTTCTCTCCGGGACATGAAGTCCATACATTTATTGAGAAGGCTGGCCTTCTCAACAAGTTATGATGTTTTTAATATTAACTTATGATTGTTTTTAATGTACTCTTGTTCTTTTATGTATTTCGTAATTTTCAATATTTTTATTTTATCTTAAATTTTGTTTTTTAGTTTTACTTTACATGTATCTTTTGTAAGCAGGCGGCAATAACCCCGCAGTTGCGGCGCCTTAAAACTATAATCAATCAATCAATCAATCTTTCCTTTCTAACAGCTCTTCAGCAGTCATATCCTGCGGTACTACGGTAACCATCTCTGCGGTGGCCCGTGCTGTAATACAACGAGGGCAATGATCTTAATGTGCATAAGCGTATGTGAATATCATAAGCGTATGTGATTATATATTCATGTTAGAACAAAATAATTACTTTACTTACCATTGCCAACCTTACACGCAAGTCTCATTGTTTTCAGTTTCATCGGGTACGTCCACGCAGTCTATATCAAAATACAAGTAGTCTATGAATTTCACAATGGATTCAAAATACTTCCTCTTTGTCTGAGGAGCTAAAGCCCCGCTGTCGAGGTACTCCGATGCCCTCGACGCCACCTCCACACAAAGCCCCGGTGAGAGCACTATAGGAGTTGGGCCTGCAAGATATCGTATGAGTGTGCTGAGGCGTCTACCGTCGCGTGTTGTGGTTTCTGGGTTATTGACTGTCGTGTGGGATAGCCAGTTCCTGACAGTACTGAAAAACTTGCCGATATCGTCCTTAGACGGTGCTAGTACAGTTTTTTCGCCAATGACGATTTACTTGAATGTCGTATCGCTTCGGATGACCGTTGAAACGTTTTTAAACTCGTTGTACTCTGGGGAAGAAAATTATATATATACGTATATATATAAATATTATATATATATATATATATATATATAATATTATATATAATATATATATATATATATATTAATATATATATATATATATAAAAATTATTATAGTATATTATATATATTATAATATAATAATATATATAGTATTAATTTTATGTTGTGAGACAATACAGTGATTGCCGCATATCGCAGTTGATAAACACCCTGGAATGTAAAAACAATTGTGTCTATGTGTCAATAATAATTTTTGAGCAGTTGGTCAGTCTCTTTGAAGTTTTTCTTGGCCGCCCTGACCCTTTCTTCCACGTCAAAACAGTCCTTAACTCACCAGCCTTCGCCCGCCTGCACCACACCGAGACGGTATGTTTGGAAACACCCATCTCCCTCGCTATCTGGCCAATTGTTTTCCCACTTCGATACAAAGTTACTATATGTGTCTTCTTCACAATTGATGGAGATTTGCCCGGCATAATGCTTTATTAGACCCGGAGAAGGCGGTAAAGATGGAGGGCGAATGGGGGTGTAGGAAGGTTGGAGAACCAAACACAACAACCTCTTCCTATGATGACTTGGAAGATACAGAGCGGGCAGGAGCGAGGAATCTACAGCGGAAACCCTAATACACTGCCAGATATACAAAAAACGTAAACAAATTCAATCGCTCCCACCGAAATTGTCAAAACAGCTAAGGACGTTATTCCCGCCCCAAATTTTTGGGCGTCCTAATTTTTTTTGCGCCGACTGTAGTACATTGCAAATATTAGCGTTAACTAAATAAATTACCGTGGCGGCCCCGCTCTCTCACACTCCGTGACAGAGAGAGAGAGAGAGAGAGAGAGAGAGAGAGAGAGAGAGAGAGAGAGATATGAGTGAAAGAGATATGAGTGAGAGAGAGAGAGAGAGAGAGAGAGAGAGAGAGAGAGAGAGAGAGAGAGAGAGAGAGAGAGAGAGAGAGAGAGAGTAACCAAAAAACTTTTCTGCTTATATATACATATATATATATATAGAAAAAGTATTTTTGTAACTCTCTCTCTCTCTCTCTCTCTCTCTCTCTCTCTCTCTCTCTCTCTCTCTCATATATCTCTCTTTTACGGAGAGAGAGGAAAAGAGAGAGAGAGAGAGAGAGTGCCACGGTAATTTATTTAGTTAACGGTAATATTTGCATGGTACTACTGCATGCATCAGATAACTAAATATGGCAATGGAAAGCTAATAAAATTCTGCTTCTATAGATATCTTCCATCATATAAGTTGTCCCACAAAGTCTTACATAACGACGTGTTTAAGTGAATTGTAAGTTCATGCATATTTCTTCAGAGTCTCATAATGACCTTTATTTAATGTGTTTTACTGTGTTTAATGTGATAATCTTATAGAACAAACATTTCCGAAGATAACAGTATATCCTTTATACATGTATAACAATGATATACTGCGGTGTCATGCCTTGAGAACTTCCGCGGGTCTTGGGTGAACGAAGAGGCCCTGGTAGCAAGATGGCGCCCATAAATCAAGTTGTCGCTACTCTATTATTCAAGGTACTCTACCTACTACCTATCTGAAGGGCTGGCTGGGGCTGGGGCTTGGGTTGCTGGGTGACTAGTTGATACCCTTCATGATAAAAGTTGACTCGCAAAGTTTTAAGTGGCGATCGAGTTTAAGTGAATGAAGTTCATGCATATTTCTTCAGTCAGTCTTTGATTGTATGTCGAATGCACTGGCTACAGAGACCATTGAGAAGGGGCGTGGCCTAGCGTCAAAGTTGCCAGCGAGTGATTATTTTCCGTCGCGTATGACACTACCTCTCTTTATCTTCCTTGACATTACCTACATCCCCATTCATGAAATTGTCCAGCCTCCTTTTAAAACTCCCTATTGACTCCGCACTAACTACCTGATGACTGAGTTCATTCCAATCATTTACCACCCTATTTAAAACAGTTTCTCCCTTTTTTTTTTTAATCTACGCTTTTCCTGGTTGAATCCGTTACTTCTTGTTTTGCCCTGATTACTAGCCGTAAGAAATTTTCATACATCACTTTATTGTATCCCTTTAACCACTGAAAATGTTATATCCTATCAGATCGCCCCTTCCTCTACGCCTCTTGAGTGAATGTAAATTTAATAGCTTCAATCTCCTCTCATATCGAAATTTACGCATCCCCTGTATCATATAAGTCATCATTCTCGGGACTGATTATAACAAGGCTATATTCATCCTGTAATACGGGTTAAAAACTGTACCGCAGTCTAGGTGAGGTCTGACTAGAGCCAAATATAGCTTTAGAATAATCTCGGCACTTCTACTTTTAACACTACTGGTAATGAATCCCAAAACCATATTATCTCGATTTCTAGCCTCAATACAATGTTTCCTAGGACGGAGGTCTGAGCTCACCCGCACACCCAAAGCTTTCTCCCCTTCTGATCTTTTCAGTGATACATTGTGTATAGTGTACCTATTACCAAGGTTTTCTCTACCAACATTAAATACGCGACACTTGTCAATATTAACTTCCATTTGCCACCTGACTACCTACTCGTTTAACTTATTTTAGTTAAACAGGGAGGTGAATAAAACAAGTTAAATAGGGAGAAACTGGTTCACAAATAGGGTAGTAAATGATTGGAATGGACTCTGTCGTCAGGTACTTGGTGTGGAGTCAATAGGGAGTTATACAAAAGGAGGCTAGACAGGTTTATGGATGGGGATGAAAAGTGGATGTAGGTAGTGTTAAGTAACAGGAACTACCACCTGTAATTCTCACGACCTCTAGTACCTTCCTTATTTTATTATGTTCTTATTCGGCCGTAGATACTCTCGGTCGATTTAATTAATTAATTATTAACTCGATGGATTTAATATTTGTATATTTTTTCTCACTCTCACTGTTTTTATTAAGTATACATTGTGCGTCTTATTACATAATAATGTGAATATAAGCACACACCCAAAGTTATATACCTAGAGAGAGAGTCCCGCATCCCGGTGTATTGTGATGAGTGACGCCCGCAGCCTAGCGCGGCGACCATCTGGCTTCACACACCAACCAACCAGTTTTCTGACACCACCATTTCATTGATATTGAAGAAAACAAAACGGGCCACCACCGTCTTCCTGAGAAAATTATAAATCACATGAGCATAAATCTACAGCAATAATATAAAATATACGAACGACTAAATAAAGTAGCGCATGAACATTCTCTCACATTTTGTTTCTTTCAACTCCTTAGTGCTCAGCTATTAATCATCTTACCTTTTTTGTAAGCACGGTTCCTGAATCTACACGCTTTCCTGATTATGTTGGTATATGATACGTCCCGATGTGAACGTATCTAGACCTAAAGGAATATTTTGTTTCTGATCTTCAATTATATTGTTAACGAAAAATGTATATGTCTCATCAGCGCGGACCTCACTCTCACTGACTCCACCCCCTGTAAAAACCTGATTGGATCTTTCTAATCTTGATTCCTCCAACAATAAGCCTGGTCTCACCTAACCTTACCTATAAACCTTCACCTAAAAAATTTCGCCACCGGCCCGTCGACTGTGTACCCACTGGCCACTGAGCTCCACGCCAGCGTTGCCAGTCGTACAATAATTATCGTACAAATACGGAAATCTGACCGTTTGTACGATGTACAATAACGCCTGTACGATAATACGATAATCCCGGAATTTGTACAATAATTAAATGGAGATGTAAAATAATTTGCTTATTAAATTTAAACATTTTCTCTCAGCTGCTGAGCATGTAATGTGTGAGTGACGCAAATGCTGGTCTGATACACGTACCATTCACGTTCTGCTCCGTCCTCCGAGTTAGCCCCTGTACGTATCTGTCAGTCTTTAGCCAGCGCCCTTTGGATACAGAGTGAGTGCAAAATATACCAGTCCAAACAAACCTGGGCTGCGTTCAGTGAACGGACTGATTAACATTGAGCAAACGAATCGTAATCGCTTTGTTTCGTAGCAAAGCAAGGTGCCCAAATAGACTTGATAGAGGTTTATTCTGGCTAAAGCGGCTATCACACGAGGCGTTCGTCGGACTGTTTCGTCGAACAACCGTTCGTTTATCCCAACCATAACAAACAAAGATGAAGAGATGACAGTGTGAGGCGCGCAGATTTGTTGTTAATGTTTTAAGTTTAGGGGCATATATACGTAGCTACTGGTGATCAAAAGGGAGGAGGTGATTGTTAGTAGAGAACTGCAGCGACAGATGAAGACGCGTTAATGTGGACTAAATTGGTTTTAGTGGACGAGAACTGCGCGGTCGCTACCGCCGGTTAGGGTCAGGTTAAAGTAGTCGTCCAGACCCATTTTTTTTTTTTGCAATGTATTAAATACACAAACACCAATCACCAAAAATAATGATTTCCAGGCTTATTTCGTAAAAACACGACTTTTGTAAAAAGCGTGCGAAAAAAAAAATCTTCCCTCCAACAGGGCTACGACTGTTATTGATGACGTCAGAATAGGGACGCCCGCAGACACTCTGTCTGGCACCTGTCGGCAAATGTTATGATGAGCGATTGTACTTCGGTGTCAGACAGTGAATCTGTCGCCGTGACAGATTTAGAGTACGATGCTCAATCTGACACCGAAAGAAATGACGCTGGTCGCGTATACTATGAGGAAAACGAACCTCAGATTGTCATGGGATCCTATATGTTTGAGCCCGAGTATGAGGTGGATTAACAGGTGTCTCTTTATCTTTCTTTATCTGTCTCTTTATCTTGGCAGGAGGTATGAGATGTGCACTCGCGCGTATGTCCCCCGGTGAAATTATGAATTATTTAATCATAATTTCTACTAGTTATGGACAATTACAGTATCTTATAAGTTTTAACTACACAATCGATATTAATAAACGGCTGTTATTTACCAAATAAGCAGTACATGAGAACAGCAGGGCTGTCATAAGCAATAATGTCAAGGGCTACTTGGCATTATGTCGGCGAGGGGGAGGCAAGGTGGGTAGGGATGGGTGCCGTGCGAGGCTACATCAGCTGTGTCCCTCCTTCTCCCGCCCAGATTAGCGACAGTGTTTAGTTTGAGAGAGTTAAAATCATGACTTATTTATTATCAATTTGAGAGAAATAAGCTGTAGACAGTGTTGTACGCTTACGGTAATGTGAAGTATTATTCTGGATATGGGGTTCTGGATATGGGGATTATTCAGCCCCATATCCAGAATAATACTTCACATTACCGTAAGCGTACAACACTGTCTACAGCTTATTTCTCTCAAATTGATACTAAATAAGTCATGATTTTAACTCTCTCAAACTAAACACTGTCGCTAATCTGGGCGGGAGAAGGAGGGACACAGCTGATGTAGCCTGGCACGGCACCCATCCCTACCCACCTTGCCTCCCCCTCGCCGACATAATGCCAAGTAGCCCTTGACATTATTGCTTATGACAGCCCTGTGTTCTCATGTACTGCTTATTTGGTAAATAACAGCCGTTTATTAATATCGATTGTGTAGTTAAAACTTATAAGATACTGTAATTGTCCATAACTAGTAGAAATTATGATTAAATAATTCATAATTTCACCGGGGGACATACGCGCGAGTGCATGTCGCATACCTCCTGCCTCCCGCTAGCCGTGAGTTACATGACGGCCGCGGTAATTCTTTCTCACTCCATGTCACGTAAAGGAAGCTTCAGAAAGCATATGGGTATAGAGCATTTTGTTCTTAGAATAATTCGGTCTATCTCCTGTATCAACATTTGCATAAACTCGTGTTACACCCTGTATTTATCTCTGTTTACGTGTCTCTCTGATCAGCGCGGGAAGATGAGCCTCCCTAATGCTACGTCACCGAGCCTGAGCCTGAGCGTCTGCAAACCTTGAGAGCGTTTTGAAAACTCGGGGAATTTGCAGATTTTGATTGCGGATTATTTAAAAACGGCTGACTGGATACAAAAAGTGACGACGTATTGTTGATATACTCGTTAATGGCTATACTTTGATTGCATTAAATCAGGAATGATGAAATGGTCTGGACGATTACTTTAAGTTTCGGTGATGTTAGTATTCCCGTCAGGGGATGGCAAGTTCGACGAAACATTTCGACGAAACGCCTCGTGTTATAGCCGCTTAACATTAAATAATTTTGAGCAGGTTAGGAATGTTATACGTAGATAGTGAAGCAAGCTTCTTTTATCAAGATCTCTCATTATAATACCCATATACCCTTCCAAACCTTCGCAAAGTCCTCGAATTTTAGCCAATTAAATTTTGATCAGTCTATTTGATCTTGTTTCAGTGCTATTCAAAATCTGTCATAAAAAGATTATTGCTTATATTATTCAGCCTTTTTATGAAACGATGTACAATAATGCAGATGCAAGTACGATAATTTTGACTGGTTTAGTACGATATTTTGGGCAAATTCACCTGGCAACGCTGCTCCTTTTACTGCCTGACGCCAGTCTTAGCCAGGCAGCCGTCGTGGAAGGTTCTGCTGCTCTCGTTTATACCTCAACGCACAACAGTGTTAACAGCACGCCCCTCGCGACTCTGGTTGCTGAGCTGCTCTACATTGTAGAGCAGCTTCCCCACTTTCACGTTCCACGTTTCTTTGGACCTGACGGCCACAGTGAGTGGGATTTAGTCCCAATGCTCCGTGTTAACAGCTAGTTAACTGATTTAGCTGAACTATAACACTGTGTCTGTGATTCCTGTGAACCGAGGCGCTCCCCACAGGGTTGTAGTGGCTGCCCAGGAGGTCCTTGTTTGTTTACCGCGTTGCTCAACGTTGTTGCAGATTCATTAAATCTCTCTTAGCGTCCCTTAGTGAGGTACAAAGTCGAACCCTGCTGGTCACTGGCGTAGGCTAGTGTCACAAGGGGTGTCATCAGAGCGCTAGTTAAAGGAGGCACCAAGGGTGGGAAACTGTTGTTAGGGACAGGCGAGACCCTCACGGGGCAGCTCCACTTGTGTCCTGCGACGCTCATTAGTTGGCGGGGACACGCTAGTGTGGTAGCTGTAGGCAGAGGTTTTGTGTTGCAGTTTGAATTTTTCAAACATTAAAAATTTTATTTTACATTTGTGCCTATAGCGCCTGTAAGCAGTGATTTCTAAGGCTCGGATGGTAGACCAGACCCTGATTTCCCACTTGAGGGCTGTGGGGGTTTGGGCCCTTCCCCCCCGTCTGGCGCGGGTAAAATTTGCGTACTAGGGGGGGGGCATGGGTCCACGGGCCCCCCCACGAGAAGCCGGGGGCCCCCCCCAGGTGCCCACCCCCCCCTGGCCACGGCGGCCGGGGTGGTGGGGGAACCGTGTTCCACTGGGTTTGGGAAATGAGGGAGCATCCATGGAGTATTATGAAAAATTTTTTTACTGTGATTTAAACCCCTCGCCTCAAAAAACAATAATTTTTTTCCCTTTTGCTTGAAAAAAAGGAAACCCATCCCCTTTTGATGAGTTAAATAAAATATACTTTTTTTTTGGGATCATTTTTAACACCAACGAACACAACTAAATTAACCTTTCCCTTACAAATTTCTATAATCCTTGTTTTGGTACGCGTCCCCCTTTTGTCGGGTCTTATACCTTTTTTCTCGGGAACGACATAAAAAACACAAAGAAAGAAACCGATCATTTGGGCCTTGTACGGCTGTTTCCGGCACCCGACCCCCCCGGGCCCCTTTTCACGTGAGTCCCGTTTTCACCCAGCCCCTGTTTCGTATCATTTTTCACTTTCGGGAAACTGTTTTAAAAATATAAAAAATATTTTCTATTTTTAACATTTGCTAAAATGTACTTTTTTACAAGGACGAGAATTTTCCTCGAGATTTGGGGGGGGAGTTATTTGAACGAGGTGGCACCCGAAACCCTGTGGCGGTGGTAGAGGGAGACCCACTGACCGACTCACGAGGGGGACAAAAAACCCCCGGGCCACGAGATAAGGGGCCCCCCCCGCGCCCCCGAAATTCCTCTTTCAGCGGTGTCTGAAACCTGTTTCCTCCCCCCGGGGTCACCCTTTCCTGGTGCTTCCCCCCTCAAATTTTAGTGACGGGGTAAGAGACAGTGCAATGAAATTGGGGTTTCCTGGGGTTAAGGTGAGAAAAGTAAACAGTGGCATTCCCGCTGAGTAAAGGTAAACTGGTGACGCATTCCCTGTTCGCCGGCGCTGCCTATAGTGACCTTGAATTGGGTAATTACTGGCTACGTGAGTATACGGCAGAAAAAGGACCCCGTGTTTGCCTAGGCCTTCCCTTGGGCTCAGGGGGAAAAGGCCCAGGACCCCGCTAAACCTTTAGGGGGGCCCTTTAGTGTGTGTGAGTAGCCAGACAATTCCAGCACGAGCCCGGGAATCTTCTACGGGGTCCCCCGGCCCCTGTCCCCCCGGGGGGCCGGGGAAACCCGCCTGCCCATCTGATCTCGCCAGAGCAATGTTAGGAAACCCCCCAACCTTTGGAGACAATGTGTTAGTTCATTCACACCTTCTAGCCATCCAATCTATAACCAATACCCTACTATATTTTTTATTTATCTCTATAACATTGAAATTTGGGGTTATCCCTATTATTTTTTTAAATTTTATTATTACACTAGTCTGTAAAACTTTTGTTACACCCCCAATTGATGCTAGTCATGTTGGCAACAAAACGGAATTTGGAAACCGTTGGGAAATGTCCCGCTTTTAGCTCAGAAAAAAAGGGCACCCTTTTTAAACATGCCTCAAAAACATAGTCCTTCAAAATTGGGAAACGAAACCCCCGACGTTTTAAAGAGAAAATTTTACACTTATTTTTGTTTTTTTTTTTTTGGGGCACAGACTGGCCCCCATTGGGCCCGAAATTTTTTCCCCCTGTTTTCAAAGACATCAAATTACTTCCAAAAAGCTTCCCTTAAGGATTATTTTTTAAGTTTAACGTGGGAGATGAATGGGGGAAAAAGACGCAGAAAAATAGAAAAAAATTGGTTCGGGAAAATTCAGATTAATCCCTTTCTGATGGTGAAGAGTGTTTGGCAGTGAAATTAAATTTTTTTTCTATTTTGTATAAGTGGGAATTTTATGTTTTCATTTTTTTTCATGACTGCTTTATTTTGTTCTCCCTCAGCAAATGGATGATACCCAAAAGTACTCAACAACCACCCCCTAGAATAAAAATTTAAATTTCCTTTCCCTAGGGCCCATAAAAACATCAATAAAATCTCGATATTGGTCAAATGCAAAAAATGCAAGGGGGGGGGGGGGGGGTCCCTTTGGGACTGTAAGTGAAAATAAATTTCCCCCGGCCCCACCAAAAATTTCCCGCCCGTTTTGGGCCCTTTTTCCCCTCATCTAGTGCCCACCCATGTCAGCTGTGCCCCCCAATCATAAAAACCCCAGCTACGGGCCCCTGCGCAGGTAGGGGTTTTTTTAGTGAAAGGCCCGTGAATTTTGAGGCTCAAACAGAAATATCATAAGAAAAGATTAGATTTTCTTAGTTTAAGAAAACGTAAGAAAATGAGGTAGCTACAAGAGGCCGTGAGACCTACACGAGGTAGTTCCTGTGACCACGGACGTCAACGGACCACTCACACCAAAGGCACATAATACCTATGAAATACGCTTGGGTCCGACGACACTGAGGAACAAAACTATATAGACATTGTGTGACCTTATTAACTGCCTCGGAAACAGTAAAATTATGCCCGTATAAGTCTGGAAATATTCTTATGAAAACTTAACCAATTCAAACAAAGACAAATACTGAAACTCATCATTAATGGTATTGTGCTTGAACAATATTAATATCGAGAACAAAATAATGAAGCATGTGTAGCATTTTCAATATGTTGTTGCAAATAAATAGTTGACATAGAATCCTGTGCAACATTCTTTTGCAGAGTGAGCATTGTACACTCCCAGTATGATGAAATAGGAATGTCTTCATTGAGTACGTGCAGCTGTCTATGTAACACTAATTGTGTGTTATAGGTAGCGTGGTCCAAGTATAGATTGTTAAAGGGACATAGTCTATGTTACATTTGGCTCCCTGTAGTTACCATTATGAGGCAGCTGCTTCCTATGACAACTGCTGCTAGGGCAGTGTAGTAAGGTAAAGCACGTAGCTATTGTATAGGGTCAAACTTGCAATCAGTGATTCACAATGACGAATATGCTGTTATTCCTCAGGTGCCTTGGCCTTACACAGCTTCCCATTACCACAACTTAAGCTTGTAGTGATGTGATATTATTTATTTCTCCACCTCGAATAATGTACATAGGCATGCATAAGAAGAACAGATACCAGGTGACCAAATGGTGTCAGTAAACTGGTTGGGAATAAATAAGGTGTGTGAAGCCAGATGGTCGCCGCGCTAGGCTGCGGGCGTCACTCATCACAATACACCGGGATGCGGGTCTCGCTCTCTAGTTAATAACTGTGGTGTGCTTATATTCACATTATTATGTAATAAGACGCAGAATGTATACTTAATAAAAGCAGTGGAGATGAGAAAAAATGTACACACAATGAAACTGAAGAGTTAAATCGACCGAGAGTATCTACGGCCGAATAAGAACATAATAAAATAAGGAATGTACTAGAGGTCGTTAGACCTACACGTGTTAGTTCCTGTTACTTAACACCATGGAGCTATAATAATGAGAGGCCATGACGTCACTTCAGTGAAGTGACGTTAGCCGTTAGCCGTTAGCTCCGCCCCTTTGCTCAAAGACATACAGACAGTCGGACAGTGACCCAAAAAAATGCTCTTCGGAAGATACGTGCGCCACTCACAGACACCTACATTTTACCATCATGCAGGCTTGCTCTGCATATGACTGCATCCAGAGAACCAGGAATGATAGCTTAACATTTCATCGGTACGTTACAGAGATTTCGTGGCGGAACATTGCTTAAGAGACTAGAAAAAATTAGCTAGATCAAGAGCGTTTTAAGAGAAATTTTGGTTTCAAGGATTGCTTGTTTTCAGGAGTAGATTCCAGGAAAATTTTCATGACCNCCCCAACCATTCATCCATGGCGCAAAAGGAAATAAACTGCCACCATCGCCAAAGTATCGGACTGGAGCTACTGCGGTCTCTCCCGGAGATGGGAGACTGCCTTGGCAAGATTGCGTATTGGTCACACTCTATATACTCATGGGTTCCTCATGGAGGGGGGCCACCCTCCTTACTGTGATGATTGTTTGGTCCCCTTAACTGTGCGGCACTTGCTGGTCGAGTGTCCCAGTCTTGGGGACCTACGTGTGCAATTTTTGTCCCGGTGTCGCGGGTCGGACGGTGCTTACCGTCTCTCCCTGGCATTGGGAGAGAGGTGTTTCTCTCCGGGACACGAAGTCCAAACATTTATTGAGAAGACTGGCCTTCTCAAAAAGTTATGATGTTTTTAATATTAACTTATTATTGTTTTTAATGTACTCTTATTCTTTTATGTATTTCGTTATTTTAAATATTTTTATTCTATCTTAAAATTTGTTTTTTAGTTTTACTTTACATGTACCTTCTGTAGGCAGGCGTCAATAACCCCGCAGTTGCGGCGCCTTAAAACTAAAATCAATCCAATTATATAGTAAAAACACGAGCAGCCTATTAAATGCCTATTAAATTTAAGTTTTTATCAACATTTTCCGTCATAACTTCTCATCAACAACTCAAAACTTAACTATATATCTAAGTCATACGTAAAAATTCGGCTAAGGCGCTTGGCCAAAACCTTGTGCACCAGACGTGTTATAAAGAGTGATAGTAATTGGCCAAAAATCCCCTGGCGCTTCTGGGTTTGATGTTTTTGGTAGGAGTGTTGTTCTTCCCACCGCCCAGTCATCGGGTGGGGCCCCCAGCCAGAGAGAGGATCCCGTTGACAACCCATAATAGTTTGGAACTCCCGAGGTCTCCGACGTCGCGGTAACACCGGCCGTCGGGCCCGGGTGCCGTCCCTCTCAGGGTCGCCGCCTGGACCTTCGCCAGCTCTTCTTCAGAGACCGGCCCCATTATGTCGGGGCCGATGCTCTGTGTCGATGCCGGTTTCCGGCTTTCCTCTGGACTGGCCAGAAGTGGCCAGAACGTCGTCCCCACAGAGAACTTTCTTGACCACCCGACCTCTACTCCGGCACCATTGCGTCTGAAAGGCTGCAAACCTCCTCCTCCGGAGCCTCCTTGGGGAGGGCTCCCGATGGCCACCCGGTCTTGGTGGGCCACGGCCACGTGGGTCTTTGGGAGGGGCCCAAGCGTCCAGCTGCGCTTGGATTTCCATTGGCGTGGTCTTCGTAATACAAGACGGTGCTTGGACGATAAAAACACGGCTGCTGCTACTATTACTACTATTACTGCTGCTACTACTACAACTACTACCAACTGCTATAAGAAAAGGTTAGGAGGTGGAGGAGGAGGAGGAGGAAGAAGGGTGGAGCATTTTGGTGTGGATGATAAATTTGTAAACACAGCTGAGAGCGTGGAAGCCTTGTGATTGGCTGAAACTTTTTGAGAAATACTATGTGATTCGCTGGCGAGGCTGTGGCTTCATTGTACTCGCTCAGCCAATCAGCTATCGAAGCCCATAGCGACACCGTAGCGCCACTGCCATATCTCGTACCAGAATCCCCCCGAGCTCCGGGGTGTAGAAATAGAGGAAGTTAGTTAAGCTAAAAACCGTGCCCTTTAACTCTCTCTGAATGTCTGCCCAGGGCGGGAAGCCAGCAACAAAGGTCGTATCGCCAGCAACGGCCATCTCTCCCGACTACCGAGATAATTCTTTTCCTTACGACGGAAGCTACAAAGCCTCCTTCGGTCGGTCGTAAACGCGTGGGAAGGCGCTGACTGGCTCAGACGAGTAATGACGTCATCAATCTCATCATTAGTCACCAGCCAATGACAAACAGTTTTTAAAACTTCTCGACCAATCACGTACTCCAATCCGTACTTATTATTATAGCATACCTCTTTTCAGCTCTTCTAGGTCTTAAAGAAGGAGGTGGGCAGGAAACTGGTTCATTTAACAATCCTGCTTCAGGACGTGTTCTGAAAATATACGAATAAAACAAAAGTTTAAACAAGAATAACTAACATTTTCTAGTCATTTTATAAGTGTATCTATACATGAGTATCATATCATTGTTAGCCGTACTTATTATTATAGCATACCTCTTTTCAGCTGTCCAAGTTCTTGGAGGTGGGCAGGGCGCTGGTTCTATTGACTGGTTCCTGCTGACTGGTTGACTTGACTGAGTTGACAGGTTCCTGCTTCATGATCTGTTCTGAAAATATAAATAAAATGATTTAAAAATTTTCGTCACTATATATGTCTAAACATTATATAATTAGCACATCATTATTGTAAACTCTATATTATTAACATACCTCATATGACTGCTGCTGTATTTTTTAGGCGGGAGGGTTTCCAGAGGGCTGGGCTCCGGATCCATTTCTGGCTCCGGCTCTGCTGTGCCGGACGGCACAGACGGAAAGTGGGTTCTGAAGGAAATAATCACCGCGGTTCAAGAAGCATAAATACATATTATGTAAATGAAATTATCATCATATTAATATTTTTATTTCGATTACATACCTTTGCTCAGGTGAGGGCGCAAACTGTTGCTGAAGGTCAGGGAATTCCTTGCCCTCCAGAGAAACTTGCCTAAAATGAAAAGTTAGGCATAAAAATATATTAACATGTTAACCCATTAGCGCATGCTACCATTTCTAATTTCCAGAATTGTATCATTTTCTAACATTCTACATATCTGTACCTAAAACTGTTATATACTAAATATTTTCATGACCGGTCTGTTAGTTACTGAGTTCTGAGGTGTTCCTCTAAAGGAACACCATGGAGGTCCGCTTTTTAGCTCACATTAGGTCTATGTATATTTTCTCTTATTTTATATTTTTTTCATGACTCAAGGGTAACAACACAAATGAAGGTAAATTAAAAGGTGTAATACATGTCCTTACATAAGAAATGATATCAACTGAATTTTATATATATATATATATATATATATATATATATATATATATATATATATATATATATATATATATATAATATATATATATATATATAAACACCTTATCTTTCACAAGAAAACATGTCATTTATCAATGAAAAAAGTTTCATACATTGCTACAATTGTTTCCATAAATTTGTCACTTTCTGTGTATTTAGTCTTGTCCCTCATTTTTTTGTATGGTATTGCAGCCAACATGGGACATGCAGTGCAACATCACATTTGGTGCACTTTGGTTTTGCATTTTTCTTACACACTCCACACCTGCGCTGTCTCTCACACATCACAATATTATGTCCAATCTTATCATACCGCACTAGTTCAGGAAGTTTGATTGGTACAAATTTTCCAGGCTTCTCAGATGGTTTCAAGAGAATGTTCACGACATCTCTCATAAAGTCTAACTCAGAGACTTTACTGATCCTTCTATACAAAAGCCATCCATTTACAATTGATGCATTTAAAATAAATCTGAATAGAGGATAATACCACACACGCTTACGGAAAGACACTGTACTTGCCTCGAAATTGATCAAATAAATCCACTCCTCCCATTCCATTATTATATTGCTGAATTATTACTGGTTGTGGAATGGTTACTACCTCTTTCTTTTGTTTTGACCACCTAGTGCATTTACTCATAGCTAATGAAGTTCTGTCGGTCTTGTTGGTTGCGACTCTGACGTCACTGTTATCATTCCAGTGACAAATAGCTAATGTTTCTTCTTTTGTTTTGAATATTTCTGAAGTTCCTCTTTCTTTTTTCTTCATGTCAGTTAGAGGCACATCTCTTACTTTATCTTTGCGTATGGTACCTGTAAGATTTATATTTGTTTCCCTAAATGACTGAAGGAGAGGTAGAGTGGTGAAAAAACTATCTATATATCCATTACTCTCTGGAGGAACTATGCCTCTTGTCAAAGTCTGAACAACTGATTCTCCGATTGTAAGGTCTTTTTCATACCCAGAATCCCTACCTTCATACAATTTGAAGGAGACAAGAAAACCCTCAGCTGAACACAAACACCAGAATTTGAACCGAAATCTCACAGGCTTTCCTTTTATAAACTGTTTGAAGCCATGATGCCCATAATATGGTTCCATTGCTTCATCAACAGCCCATGTCATAGGAAGTGGTTGAGCTAAGTCCAAAAATAATTTGTTAAAATGATCAAATAAAGGCCTTATCTTATATATTTTGTCACCTGCAGGCATCTTTGAATTATCTGCAAAATGTAAGCTTTCTAAACATTTTCCTCAAATCTGTTTACTGACATTCCACACTGAATAACAGCAAGATTTCTAGTATCAGCACATCTTGACCAGAACAAGCGACGGTTAGGGACTTTATTATAGCCTGATAAAAGAAATATGCCCAGCACTTGGTATAATTCATTGATGGTAGCATGGAGCTGTTTACCAAATTTTACTTGGTGATACCTGTTTCTTTCATCTTTTATGAGTTCCATTATCTCATCATTCCAAAATCTAGTAAATATGTCATAAGGAGTTAAACCTTCATCTGCCCACCTATCCAAAATTACGGGAATGTGCTGACTACTATGATCTAACTTTCTTCTCTCAACGTAGGTATTTGATTCAGGAGAACTGCATTTTTTCCATTCATATTTAGGTTTTGCCTTTTTCTGCTTCTTCCTCGATGGTTCCATAACTGTCATAGTTTTCTCCTGCGATGAAATCTGTAATGCATCCTCTTCCTGGAAATTTACTGTAGTTGACCAGGATGTACTGGGTTCTACACACGAATTTCTGTTTGTTAGTTCATTGTGAGGTGCCTTAGCTAGTAACCGGGGTCCAAGTAGTTTCACATTTTCTTCTCCTATATCAACAACATCTTCACTTGGATCATCTGCATCTGATTCATCCCCATCATCAGGTGGTTCAAGCGCTATATCGATGCCCGTAGCCTCATCATCGTCAGGTATGGAATATAGGTAGGTAAGTGCCTCTTCAACATTCATGAAATCCCTGCAAAAGATATTTGGGTAATTTACTGCAATGATAATAATCAACATTGAATTCCTTTATATTTGGTACACTTAACAAAATCTATCAATCATTAATGACAGAAACTAGGAAAAAAATACAACTAGGCTGTGTACATGTAATGTGTGAAATTATGCCAATAACAGTTGATAAATCATTTCAACGGTGACAGTGGCAACAACACCGGGCTCCATGATGTTCCTTCAGAAGATCATCGATGTTTGACCTCGCCTATTATACACAAAATGAAACTTTACTATAATATGATGACTGCCGGTTATTCCTTAGACATTCTCTTCTAATTTATGACACCTATCAATAAAACTATATCTATATAAACTAAGTTATATATATTAGCTCACCTTTTTCTAGACATTTTGAAGCAACTTCAGTTTTTGTGGTAAGAGATGCTGGAATATTCCTCTTCGTGGAAAGAACTGGAGAAAAATGACCTGCACATTTGAAAACAGAACGTTCTCTCAAGATATTGAAACAAAGAAAAAGTAAATTAGATGACACACTTAGAATTATGGAGCATTTGAAATATACTATTTATATGTTCCTTTAAAGGAACATTATGCGCTCGTGGGTTAAAAGATATATCGAATATATGCATTGGGTTTTTTTTTTGTGCAGATTAAGTATAGTAATATAATCTATGGTCATCTACCTACCTCCTCTTCACGGGGAGAAGTGCGCTCGGGGAGTCCATCCGGCCCCAAGGGAGATTGTGTGGTCCTAAGGAAGAGGAGAGGTGTCCATCGTGAGTCCATCTCTTCCAAGACGATTGTGGGGACAGAGGAGGGAGAATCGAGATATCTTGGAATTTATCCATTCTTCCACCCTCCTTTCCACCATAAAACCTCGATCAATCTCCCTTGAGATCCTGTAACAAACTCTCTTATCTTTTACAAGGATTTGTCGTAGTAGGATCAGCCGTGGCCAGGCTGTGGCTCGCCGTCCTGTGCAATCCAAACAAATTCCTTATGGACTCCGGCTTTCTCCCCCTCCAGTACGGACACCAGGACCGCCTAGTGTAAACCGTGGCTCACTTCCGTCGGTCACCCCAGCCCTCAAGAATGATTTTTTTCATTATTTTATTCACCGCCTCCGTTCTTCTGCAGTTACCATACCCTCTTCTGGAGTTCCCCTTGAAAGGGCAAACCAGACAGTGTTCTAGGTCGCGTCGCTTATTAGCGTTTCTTTACACTCCCACAAGATTCTTTATCACTTCCAGTTCTTGTTGGGTTAACGCACCCGAGCTGGTCCTGGAATACCAATATGATGAGATATGTTCAGAAGAATATAAGTGCCATGACCAGGATAATTTGAACATTGTTTAATAGAAAATAATTCTTACCCTGCTGCTTGTTTTGTGTTGTTTTTATCAACACAACGTAAGTCAGCTCTCGTCGTTAATGCCCCGCCGGGCATTTTTTGATTCGCACCGAGTAAACCGAGTCAGCTCCTTTGATCGTCCTCAGGCTCGTGACAATAAGTACTGAGAGGCATCACGTACATGAATTGGCCGATTACAGTCGATCAAAGGAGGACGTCCTCATTTACTTCTGTTGTGCCCCGACGGATTTATGATGGGTTTCAATGAAGTCTGATGATACGAACTTTTCTATGTTCTTCTTTTTCTCCAACTCGTCGGTGGTCTATCTTGCGTTACCGGGTGGTCGTCATCTCATTGGTGTCCCTTCTGTAATACAAATAGGACAATGCTCTTAAAGTCAAAGCGTATGTGAATATTATAAGCCTTATGTGACTATAATATTCCATGTTAGAACAAAATAATTACTTTACTTACCCTTGCCGACTTACACGCAAGTCTCATAGTTCCTTCAGTCTGTCATCAGGCAACGTTGACTATGTCTTAATTAAAACATAATCTCTATGATTATTTATTGAGTCATAGAGTACGTTCTCTTGTTGTGTGGAGCTAAGGCCCCGGTCGAGGAACGCTGTGGCTTCGACTTCGACAGACCAACCTCCAACATACCACCGCTTGACAGCACTATAGGCGTTGGGCCTGCAATATGTTGTTAAGTTTGCTGAGCGTCTTACGTCGCGTGTTTGTTGTCTTATTGTCATTGCTTTGTAGTGTGGGATAGCCAGTCCCCGACAGTAACGGAAACTTTGTTATGTCCGTCCGTAGACGAGGCGAGACAACCGTTTCCCCACCTATATTGATTTTTCTTTACTTTCTGTCTATCTAACTTGTATGATGGTTGACGTATGTTTTGACTGGTTGTACACTGGGAAGAAATTAATTATATTTATAATAGTAATATATTTATTGTCATAATATATATATTATATATATATACATAGATATATATAATATTAACATATAATATAGATACCAATATATATATATATATTATAATAATAACATCTATATATATATATATATATATATATTATATCTATATTATATATATATATAATATATATATATTATAGATATATATATACAGATATAATTAGTATACATATATAATATATCCATATATATATATATATATAGATATATATATATATATATATATATAATATATATATATATATATAAATTGTTTTATAATATCAGATTTTTACATATTTATATTTGATAATAAAACAAAATTATGTTATGCTTCCCGGCGTCCGGGATAATTTATGAACTTTTTTTTCAAATGACTGTTACTTCTAACTAGACTTTGGTTCGCAGATGCTGCAGCGTAACCTAGTTTCTTTCCTTATATTTTCCCTTCTGGGAGGCCCAGGGGAGGGGTTGTCGTCAGCTGCTTTGACAAGAGTCATACTTTTGCAGCTCCTCCTTTTTGATTGTAATGGGCTTGGAACAAGATGCCGGTCAAATTCCTTGCAACGGCCGGTGTAGCCCTGCCACGGGACATAGCTTGTGCTAAATTGCATAACAAAAATATTTATAATGCATAATTTCATCATGAAAAACAATCATGCAGATTTAAAATGTATGTTTAATTATATACAAATCATAATACATATAACGTCATTGTACTAACCCAGTTTAAAGAAGTTCTCTCCATAACGAGGGACGTTTTGCCCTCTCTGTCTAACAGCGTGGGCCATTCTCGTCCAATATTGGGCCTGGACTCAAGCTCTTTCTCTTTTTTCTGCGAACTAGTTCTCAAGATGCCTATTATACTTTTCTCGCAACCTCTTGCGGAAGTTGTATTTTCATATCAGCAGTTTCTGCTCAAGTGCACACCCCGTGGCGGCTGGCTCCTTTCTTTTTTTGTTAAAGACGCATATGATGTTTTTTGTTTTCATGCATTGATCATCTACAAGGAAAATACAGATATGTTAATTAGCAAATACTGTTAATGTTTCTTTGCTTACCCTTCATGTTGAAATAACAAAAAGTAGCACAATTAGAGAGGAGCGAAGAATAAGAAAAAGCATATACAAACAATACTATTCTAAAGCTTACATACCAGTGTAAAGTCAGCCTCGCTCAATCAAGGCAGCTGCGCGATACTGTTTTGCCGGGTTATCTTCCCTCTTTTCTCTCTCTCGTGCTGTTCTTCGTCCTTTGTCCTCCTCGTCCTCTGCCTCTCGTGCTGTTTTCCTCCTGCTGTTCTGCGTCTTTCTCCTCCTCGTCCTCTTCCTCCCGATTTGACACTCGCACATATGTTGGGTCCCCGCAGGAGTCCTTGAAAAGAAGCTTAGTTTAAATTTCATAATAGTTTTCAAAATACACTTCAATAAGATTTTCAACTGTACTTCAAGATACTTACACTGGATAAGCCAGCTGGTCATCCTCTACCGCGTCTCCGTCTGTATCCTTGCCCTTGATCTTGCCTCCTTGGCAGCACGGCGGTACTCTTCAGACTTTGATCTTTGAGCATATTTTAAAGCCTCTTCAAATTTGTCTTCCTCAATCAGTGACAGCTGTCTCAGCGCCAGGCCCTTGATCGCCTTATTTTGTTTCAGCTTGCCTGCCGGTCTTGTCTGTAATTTTCATGCTGAATGACATCATCCTTCCCCTGTGATGAAGCTTCTCCTGCACCCAAGGTGTTGCTTCCAGGGCTTGTGGGTGAATAACACACACGCACGCACACACACACAACCCAGACACACACACCACACACACACACAGGGACACAGACATAAAAAACTAATATTGTTATTGATTGCTCCTTGTACTTACATAATTGTAGCTATCAGGAATCTCGTCAACGACCTGGTAATACTGATAACGACGCTACTGCTATAATCCACGGAAGGAATCTTGCCACGACCAACTGGAAGATTAATCACTCCGATGATACACCAAGACTGACTGACTTGTTAAGCATATGAGTACCTATATTTATAAGCATAATAGCCGAAACCGAATCCGTAAGTAAGGAGCTACTGTTTTACGACCTATATGCTTTCTGTATGTTTTTTCTGTCAGAGTACAAGTATGTCTCCTGGAGTGTGACACACACACACACACACTACACTACACACACACACACATACTACTACTCCTACTACAACTTACTACTACTATGATTAATATTACTACACAGCAACAAGCGCGATGGTCAGGTTGATAACGTGACGGACTGCTGGTTCTATGGGTAGGCGGTTCGAACCCTCGTTCTCGCTGGAATTTTTTTTCACTTTACTTGACAAATTCGAGCGAATACTGTCCCCCTTGAGGCAAGGGGACGGGGGTGTGTGAGGTCCCTTTTATTGGCAAAGAATCGGTACGAATAGCTCCAGCTCGCACTGAGAGGTTAAACTGGCGATCGCGAGCCAGCTCGCCGTGGACAAGACCGTGGTGAAAGAGTACTACTACTACTACTACTTTTCTGCTACTATTACACTACTACACAATTTTCAGTGATATTACTATATTATTAAGTTTAGCGAAGCCTCCTCGCTTTAAGCGCGTCAACTTGCTGTTCCATTTTGTTGTAGTTACATTTTGCATTACGTGATTACGTGGCAATTGCAGTTTAAAAACATTAGCATTTCTAACCTCTTCGATACACTGCGAACGTGGGGGTGCATGATTATACCGCCCTTGCTAAAAGATGCGGCTCCACTGGATCGCGTCGTTGCTGGACGGGAGAGGACCTGCATAGGAAGCATTAAACAAGTGGACAGCGCTCTGAGAAGCAAGCCAAAAGGAGATAGGATCGCGGTGGCCTCCAGACTTGCACTCTGTCTTTAAGTACCGGTTAAACAGAGCCCTCGTGGCTTCTTCTCCGTCGTATTCGAACGCTTCTATTGTCCGGTACTTGGCTAGCAAGACGAGGCATCTTCCGACGTAGTGCTGTCCTTCGCATCTTCCTCATTATGGGCTATATTCAATGAACTTGTCTCCACCCCGTTGCATCGCGGCGCAGTATACAAAACAAAAGAGGTAACACAACGGTTGGAGATTTGAGTCAGCTGATCGCACCATGCAGATCCCACCTTCATCCGCCTGTGCACTTATTCCATCCTATTTCTTCCCAGACCATTCCGGTCAGTTTTTCAACACAACCGAAGAGTAACATGCATACCTTGTGAATGCACACGTGTCATAATAAAGGTAAAAAGTAAGTGCAGGATGCCTCTATATTACTGTGAGAAGTGGTGACTAAGGAGAGCGGATGGTGGTGGTTGTGGTCCGCCATATTGCTTTTTGGCGGCTGGGCCACATGTTTTATTGGGATGGGATGTACGTACATCCCGTCCCACAGGGATGTACGTACATCCCGTCCCAAGCCACTCAGGCCCATTTTTTCTTCCTCAAGGCCTCATATAAGTGGCGAAACAACTAACACAGCTATTAATTTTAATGGCAGAAATGATAATTAGGCTAGTAAAAGGAATAATAGGTGTAAAACAGTCAAAATTACTGATAACCTTTGGACTCGCTTGTTTGTACGACTGCTTTTGTCGCCCAACTCAGCTTGTGTTGGTACGACTGTCAAATATCCACCGATCGGCGTGCATTTCTTGTAGATGCCACAGTGGAGGTACGACGGTGGAGAGATCTCCACCGTCCGGGATTGACGAGCATTCTGAATATAGGCCCTAGATGTCCCCTGTGCTCATGCGTCTCTGCCTTCTTCCTCATAATGTGATCCAAATGAGTATTCTCACTGTCCGTGCCCGACGGCCTATGTCACTTGCCAGAACAGAGTTGCCATGTCCTGCCAATTGTTTGTATTTCTTGCCAGAATTGACTCAACAAATTTTGAAATTTTCCAAAATATTCGTCAATTGAATTTCATTTTCTTATATGAAAAATTGAAATGCCAAAAAAAGTAAAATGTGATGCAAAATATATTTTATGGTTAGTTGCACCTGCACACCTTTTGCTCAGATGTGCTCGATGTAACGACCGCACGACTCTGGTTAGATGGGGGGGTAAGGGTAACTTAATACGGGAGGAAATATATTTACAAAATTTGAGTATGTGAACAACAGAACTCTAGGTCAAATATTTCTGATTTCATTGCTTACGTTGGCATGAAGAAAAAAACAAACATAGGAAAAATATCAATATATGTGGTTACGTTTCCAAGCCATCTAGCTAAACCTGTGGTGTACCGTGTATCAATGGTGCGGGATTGCATAGGCCTACACATATTGAAAGTACACGGAGGTGAACAGAGCTGCAAACATGCGTGGCTTGCAAACGGGATTATCACTGCGAGAATGGCCACGCTCAGCATGTTCTCTCGACTCGCACGCACTCTTATCATTGCTCGGCAGGCTCAGCTCAGCATCATCACCGTAGATGCTGTCAGGCAGTACCTATAGACAGTACAACGCTGTGTGGTGCACCGT
This sequence comes from Chionoecetes opilio, assembly GCA_016584305.1. Classification (NCBI taxonomy): domain Eukaryota; kingdom Metazoa; phylum Arthropoda; class Malacostraca; order Decapoda; family Majidae; genus Chionoecetes; species Chionoecetes opilio. Next base: position 45,736 of record JACEEZ010022001.1, read on the forward strand.
GAATCGAAGCGCCATGATTTTTCTCCGTGTATTATAATCAATTCCGACCTTCCCCGACGCCGCGATGCACTTTTTAAGGACCAGGTCTCGACTGGTTTCCGAGCCAAACACTCGCGACCAGAAGCTTCGAGACCAATATCAAGAACCAAGACAACATCAAACCGAGACCAGGACTACATCAAACTGGTCCTCGAGACCAAGACCAGTTTCGATACTTACAACCACTGGTACCAGGGGAGGGCAATCCTTGTTTACATTTTGGAGCAGCCGACGTCACGCAAGACTTGTCGAACTACACATTTTCCGTTAAATAAAGAAAAATTACCAGATCTTGGGTGGTCAGAGATTGCTGTAGCATCTCTTGTATATGTTTAGGGAAAATAAGTCTGTATATAGGAAATATAGCTGTATATTTTGTATAAGTAATAGTAATCTGGTGTATGTAGGTGAGAGGAGAAAATAAGATGAAGAGCAGGAAAATAAAGTGTTTGGTATGGGGGATAAAGAAATAGGTGTTTAAACTCTATAGTATACCAAGACACGTGTATGAATGTACATGCGTGTAATTAGGTTTTTTTTAACTTATGATTTATAATATATAGTTAGGTTTGAGTTGTTGATGAGAAGTTATGGACGGAAAATGTTGATAAAAACTGAAATTTAAAATAGCTGCTCGTGTTTTTTTACTATATAAACGGGAATAATATGATATGAGTGGGTTATTATTACTTGATTTATGAATTCAAGCAAGGTTTATTTATGGTTAGAAGTGGGAATGTGAAGAGGGAAGGACATTTATAGATGCCAGTAGAAGCAGAGTAGCTAAGATACAAGGAATAAATCTTAGCTACTCTGGTATGAAGATGGCGTGCCGAAAAGCCGTGTGACAACACGCGCACCTTTTGCCAACCATTTCGGGCATGTTTTGGTAGCAATACAACAAAAGATGGCAGGACAATATTTGCTCGTGTGACATCTGCGCTTTACGTGGCAGCGGATTCCTTGCCCGTAGATCTTCCAGGTTGGGAAGCCCACTCGGTAGAAAACCTAGTAAAAATATAATTACCTATATAGTCACGGACATATGCTCGTCCACTACAGCAACACACAGTACACATCTAACAATAACGACTAACACTAATAATTAAAATACAAATGAGGTTACCGGCGCCAAATTAGTACATCGTTCACGTCAACTCAGAAGCGTGCTGAAGTCACCAATGTTTTAGGCTTTTTCATGTTTTTTGGAAATAAATATGTGTTCATAATATTTCCTGGTGACACCTAAAGAGTCCTACATTCCAGTCATGACATCGTTTTATGGGTAAAAAGTCATGAAAGAGGAATTACAGGTGAATCCTTGATTACTCCTATAACAGCATCTGCATTCTCGTAAAACGCTCCTGATCTAGCTAGGTTTTCTAGTCTCTTACGCATGGTCCCGCACGAAATCTCTGTAACGTACCGGATGAAATGTTAAGCTATCATTCCTGGTTCTCTGTGATGCAGTCATATGCAGAGCAAGCCTGCATGATGGTAAATGTAATGTCTGTGAGTGGCGCTTGCGTATCTTCCGAAGAGTCATTGTGTTTGGGTCACTGTCCCGCTGTCCTGTATGTCTTTTGAGCAAAGGGCGGAGCCAGAGCTAACGTCACTCACTGAAGTGACGTCCATGGCCTCTCATTATTATAGCCTCCATGGTGTTAATTACAGGAACAACACTGTAGGTCATCACGACCCTCTAGTACATTTCCTTTTTAATTATGTTCTTATTCGGCGAGATACTCTCTGTCCGATTTAACTCTTCAAGTTTCATCATTTACATCTTTTCCTCATCTCCACTAGCTTTTAGTAAGGATATACATTCTGCGTCTTATTACATAATTAATGTGAATATAAGCACACCACAGTTATTAACTAGAGAGCGAGACCCGCATCCCGATGTATCGTGATGAGTACGCCCGCCAGCCTAGCGTGCACCTCTGCTTCACACACCCTTATTTTTCCCACCATTTTTTACGACCCCATTTGGTCACCGGTATCTGTTCTTCTTATGCATGCCTATGTACATTAATTCGAGGTGGAAAAAAGAATAATATCACATCCACTAACAAGCTTTAATTTGTGGTATGGGAAGCTGTGTAAGGCCAAGGCAACCTGAGGAATAGCAGCATATCGTCATTTGAATCACTGATTGCAAGTTTGAGCCTATACAATAGGCTACGTGCTTTACCTTACTACACTGCCCTACAGCAGTTGTCATATGGGAAGCAGCGCCTCTAAATGGTACTACGGGAGCCAATGTACCTAGACTATGTTCCCTTAAACAATGCTATACTTGATCCCAATCTACCTATAACACACAATTATGTTACATAGACAGCTGCACGTACTCAATGAGACATTCCTATTTCATCATACTGGATTTGTACAATGCTTACTCTGCAAAAGAATGTTTCACAGGATTCTATGTCACTATTTATTTGCAACACATATTGAAAATGCTACACACATTCCTTCATTTAATTTTGTTTCTCGTATTAATATTGTTCAAGCACAATACCATTAAATGATGAGTTTCAGTATTTTGTCTTTGTTTGAATTGGTTACGTTTTCATAAGAATAATTCATACTTATACGGGCATAACTTTTACGGTTTCCGATCAGTGAATAAAGTCACACAATGTCCTATATAATTTTTGTTCCTCAGTGCGTCGGACCCAAGGTATTTTCATAGGATTATGTGCCTTTGATGTGAGTGGTCCGTTGACGTCCGTGGTTCAACAGGAAATACCTCGTGTAGGTCTCACGGCCTCTTTTAGCTTCATTTCTTATGTTTCTATTAAAATTCGTATGTTCTTATGTCCAGTCAGACAGATACTCTCCAGATATCATGAAAAGAAACTGTGTGGCTGAGTGTGCCATGGGGAGCTGCGTGAGGGCTCTGCAGCTAATAGCAGCGCCCTTTGTGGCTCTGCCACCTCTAAATATCATCAAAAGACTGAGCGGAGTGTGTTCGTCATCAGTCGGCGATAGTCACGCTCTGCCGCCATTTACTTGAATATATTTGATTGTTGTCCATCTATTTTGTGGGGTGAGTGAGGTCGGCCAGAAGGTAAATGATCGCACGGCACCACCACTCACATTGGTGCAACGACCACCCAAGGCTGGTTGGGCCGGTGTAGCAATCTGGACTAGCTACCGCCGCCCGATTTGCTTCCCCGCCACTCCACGAACTCCACGATTTTGTTTCTAAATTAAAAACTAAAGTGGAGGAAAAGATAGTGTGTACGTATGTCTGCCTCTAGCGTTCGCTATGAATTTACCCCATTGGATGAGGTGGCTCCTGAATCTGCCTACCGCGGGCCGTGAACTGCGTCGGGAAACCGAACTTCACTTTCACATACTGCGGCGTGAATGACACAAGACGCGACGTTTAAATTCTCATTTACCAATACACATTCGTGGCGGCTCGTATAAAATAAAAATAAATTGACCCAGAAGGGATGTGATTTCTGCCCAGTGCTCATAATGTCAAAGTGACAGAGATTCAACCAAGCGCGGGTAAACGGCGGAGTAACTATGACTCTCTTAAACCCGCCAAAGAGAGAGCAAGCAGGCCGATGCAGAAGGCCTGCTAAGCTATATCATACTTACAAAAGAGCTGTCCCTCCTCGTGGGCCCGTCGGTAACTAGGTCGCGACAGTTTCCCGCCACTCTCTCGCTAGCGCAAGCTAGCACGGCCTAGGCCAAGCAGCTCTTCCCGCCGTCAGACAGTGACTTCAGTCTAAAACGCATTTTCATAAATTTCCCCATTCCATACCAGGATGGCGGAAGCTGCTGGAGTCCGCCCAGTTGATGACGCCAAATCACCAGAATGTCCGCAATGTGGACGGATCTTCGCTAGCTTCCCCGGGCGAAGACTTCACCAACGCCATGCACACGGGAAAAATTACATGCGGCTCTCTCCCAGAAGATGCTCGCTCGGAAGAAGCCGAGGTGGGACTACGAAGAGGACGCTATGTTGGCAACCCTAGTAAGAGACCATCCTCTGTTAGAACCGGGCGAGTTAAATGTTCTCGCTCAAGAGACAATTCTCCCACACAGAACACTGCTCTCTATTAAGGAGAGGATTAATAAAAGAGTCCAGTGTTCGAACAGATTTTACTGGAGCTGAGTGAATCTGTAGAGTCCGGGGAAATGACATCTTCACCACCCCGGGCTCCCCAACGTGTGACCTGCCATGCCAATGTCCCGAGTGGACGGATAGAGTGAGAGCTAAGTCGCTCACTCGGGGTAGGGCTAGGCATCCCTTGGCTCTGGGGTTGTTTTGTTTAAGAACACCTGTGTGTGTCAATACTATGCAAATATTTAATTTAACTCATTTTTTTATAAAACTATGCAACTCACCCATCATATATGATATCATCCATCATATTCATCCTGTCTGTCCGGGCACACGGACAGACACCATAATGGCATGCTTGCCTTGGCCTGCGTGCCATTTTCTACCTTTTTTTCATGTGGCTATGATTAAAGGGGAGCGGTGTGGGATTGGGGGAATGGGTGGGATTGGGTGGCAACTACGCTTGTCATCCAATCCCTCGCCATTTCTGGGGTGGAGGAGCCCAATGCCTCGTCATCTAATTAGTGACGCGCATGAATGGATTAACGAGATTCCCACTGTCCCTATCTACTTACTATCTAGCGAACCCACAGTCAGGGGAACGGCCTGAGTTTATCGCGGGGAAAGAAGACCCTGTTGAGCTTGACTCTAGTCTGATTTTGTAGAGAGACATCAGAGGTGTAGCATAAGTGGGAGGTCTGTACATCACGGTCACTTGTGGCCGGTGCGGCCGACAATGAAATACCACTACTCTGATCGTTTCTTTACTTATTCGGTGAGACGGAATCGGAGCTTCCCCACGTGGGATTGTCTCCTGTTTCTAGCCTAAAGCGGCAGAAGAAGGAGGGCGCGTGTGGGTTTCGGCCCCGCGTTAGCCTGACCGGGCGTTCGCGCTCGCCGCGATCCGCTCCGAGGACATTATCAGGTGGGGGAGTTTGACTGGGGCGGTACATCTGTCAAACGATAACGCAGGTGTCCTAAGGCCAGCTCAGCGTGGACAGAAACCTCGCGTAGAGCAAAAGGGCAAATGCTGGCTTGATCCTGATTTTCAGTACGAATACGGACTGCGAAAGCAGGGCCTATCGATCCTTTTGACTTTATGAGTTTTAATCAAGAGGTGACAGAAAAGTTACCACAGGGATAACTGGCTTGTGGCGGCCAAGCGTTCATAGCGACGTCGCTTTTTGATCCTACGATGTCGGCTCTTCCTATCATTGTGAAGCAGAATTCAACCAAGCGTTGGATTGTTCATTCAGACTACTACAGGCGAACGAGAGCTGGACTTAGACCGTGCGTGTTTGACCGACTTACGCTTTTTTTGCGATTTTTGGCGTTTGGTGCTAGGACCTTAGACCTTGACGAGTATCCAGCCCTGAAACCACCTACGTTGGGTAGATAATAACGGAGAAAATCCAGTGGACAAGAAATCAGGTTTTTAGGCAAAAATCGAGGCGATTTGGTATGAGAAGTGAGCTGTCCGGCGTCTGGCGGACTTAGTGTAGGTCTGAAGGAATATTTGAGGCCACACTTCCGATAGAGTTTTTTTGCGCTCTACAACTTTGTCGTCAGTGAAATTTTTCGAATCTTGAGCTTAAGTGGCATTTCTGTGAGTTAGAAGTGAATTATAGTGGTTTTCAGGTGAGCTTCGTGGCATCTGGCGGACTTAGTGTAGGTCTGAATGAAATTCTGAGGTCACACTTCCGATAGAGCTTGTGGCCCTCTACAACTTTGTATCAGTGAAATTTTTTATCTCGACCGTAAGTGACTTTTCTGTACGAAAATCCCCTCTGAGCCTGCCCCGCCCGCCCGCATAACTTTACTGACCCTGGTTTAAGATCTGCGACGTGCGCAGCACGTCGCAGATCTTAAACAAGGGAGGTTATAGCTTTTCTGCCCCTGGTTTAAGATCTGCGACGTGCGCAGCACGTCGCAGATCTTAAACAAGGTAGGTTATAGCTTTTCTGTCCCTGGTTTAAGATCTGCGACGTGCGCAGCACGTCGCAGATCTTAAACAAGCTAGATTATACCTGTTCTGACCCAGGTTTAAGATCTGCGACGTGCGAAGCACGTCGCATATCTTAAACAAGGTTGGTTATAGCTTTTCTGACCCTGGTTTAAGATCTGCGACGTGCGCAGCACGTCGCAGATCTTAAACAAGGTAGGTTGTAGCTTTTCTGACCCAGGTTTAAGATCTGCGACGTGCGCAGCACGTCGCAGATCTTAAACAAGCTAGAAAAGATTTTGTATGAGAAGTGACCTGTACGGCGTCTGGCGGACTTAATGTAGGTGTTACGGCAATGTCGAGGGTACATTTCCGGTAGAGTTTTCTGCACTCTACAACAATGTCCTCAGTGCAATTTATCGAATCTCGAACTTAAGTGGCTTCTCTGTGAGTTTAAGGTTAATTATAGTGGTTTTCTGGGGAGCTTCGTGGTGTCTGGCGGAGTTAGTGTAGGTCTGAATGAAATGTTGAGACCACACTTCCGATAGAGCTTGTGGCCCTCTACAACTTTGTCTTCAGTGAAATTTTTTGAATCGCGACCGTAAGTGGCTTTTCTGTACGATAAACCCCTCTGAGCCTGCCCCGCCCCGCCCCGCATAAATCCACGCTATATATATATATATAATAGAGGAACGTGAGCTGAGACTTGGGGGTCGTTTTGCGTGCTGCAGCGATTATTTGAAATGTAATGGCCTACACTTCCAATACATGTTTTGTTGTACGTCATATGCGAAGTTCGAAAAAGTCATCCAAATTGTTCTGTGAATTTTAGTTCTCGAGTTGCCAGGTATGGATTTTACGGTGTTTTGGTTGTGACGCGTTCATTGGACATTTAACGGCCAACGTTTGGAATACATGTTTTGTTGAGCGGCTATTGCCGGTCTAGCAGAAGCCATCAACCATGGTCTGTGACTCTTGGTTCGCGAGTTGCCACGTATGAATTTTAAGGTTTTTTCGTTGTGACGCGTTTATGCGACTTTTGTCGGCCCATTGACCGTTAACATTTGAAGCAACGTAGAGTTTACTATCTTTTGCCTGTCGATTACAAACGCTCTACGACTTACGGTTTGGGAGTTAGAGTATGAAACTTAGCTTCCCGATCAACAAATATTAATTATTAATTAGAATTTATAATATTATTACCACATTAATAGCACATTTTCGCTAGAGTTTTCTAAGCTCTACAACTTTGTCCTCAGTAAAATTTATCGAATCTCTAACTTAAGTGGCTTTACTAGGAGTTTAAAGTGAAATATAGTGGTTTTCAGGTGAACTTCATGCGTCTGGGACTTAGTGTAGGTATGAATGAAATGTTTATGTCACACTTCCGATAGAACTTGTGGCCCTCTACAACTTTGTCTTCAGTGATATTTTTTGCATCTCGACCGTAAGTGGCCTTTCTGTACGATAAACCCCTCTGAGCCTGCCCAGCCCCGCCCCGCATAAATCCCCCCTATATATATATAATAGAGGAACGTGAGCGTAGACTTAGGGGTCGTTTTGCGTGCTGCAGCGATTATTTGAAATGTAATGGCCTACACTTCCAATACATGTTTTGTTGTACGTCGTATGCGAAGTTCGAAAAAGTCATCCAAATTGTTCTGTGAATTTAGTTTCTCGAGTTGCCATGTATGGATTTTACGGTGTTTTGGTTGTGACGCGTTCATTGGACATTTAACGGCCAACGTTTGGAATACATGTTTTGTTGAGCGGCTATTGCCGGTCTAGCAGGAACCATCAAGAATGGTCTGTGACTCTTGGTTCGCGAGTTGCCACGTATGAATTTTAAGGTGTTTTCGTTGTGACGCGTTATGCGACTTTGTCGGCCCATTAACCGTTAACATATTTGAAGCAACGTAGAGTTTACTATCTTTTGCCTGTCGATTACAAACGCTCTACGACTTACGTTTGGGAGTTAGAGTATGAAAATTAGCTTCCCGATCAACAAATATTAATTATTAATTAGAATTTATAATATTATACCACATTAATAGCACATTTTCGCTAGAGTTTTCTTAGCGCTACAACTTTGTCCTCAGTAAAATTTATCGAATCTCTAACTTAAGTGGCTTTACTGGGAGTTTAAAGTGAAATATAGTGGTTTTCAGGTGAGCTTCGTGGCGTCTGGCGACTTAGTGTAGGTATGAATGAAATGTTCATGTCACACTTCCGATAGAACTTGTGGCCTCTACAACTTTGTCTTCAGTGATATTTTTGAATATCGACCGTAAGTGGCCTTTCTGATACGAAAAACCCCTCTGAGCCTGCCCCGCCCCGCCCGCATAAATCCCCGCTATATTATATACTAGCCGCAAAAGCCGCCCTCCGGGCGGACTTTTTGGCTAGCTCCTGCGGAGGGCTATTGGTGGGCCTTCGGCCACCAAACACAGACTCTCCAGATAGCCCCTTCTAACTTTCCTGAAATCATGGATGTAGAAATGTATGTATTAACGCCAACCCATCACATCACACCCCCAACCCATTCACATCACCCCCAACCCATTCACTCACCCATTACCCATCACCCCCACCCATTTACCCATCACCTCCCACCCATTACCCATCACCACCACACCCATTCACTCACCCATTACCCATCACCCCCCACCTATTCCTTCACCATCACCCATCACCCCCACCCATTCACTCACACCATTACCCATCACCCTCCACCCATTCATTCACCCATTACCCATCAAACACGCACCCATTCACTCACCCATTACCCATCACCCCCCACCTACTCCCTCATCCATCACCCATCAACCCCCAACCCATTCACTCACCCATCACCCCACACCCATTATCCATCACCCCACCCATTCACTCACCCATTACCCATCACCCTACATCAAGGTTTCCTCAATTCTCGCAACCCACTTTTTTTTCACAATTCTCGCTAATAGGCTACTAAAAAAAAAAAAAAAAAAAGGTGATCGGATCATCTCATAAGTGTGCTTAAAACGTTCCCCTGGTCAAGCCGGTTCCAAAAACTGTGCCATATGAGGGATTCCGCCACGGGGGGCGGAACCTATACCACACCACACACACACAGACAGACAGACAGACAGACAGACACACTTTCGCTTTTATTAATATAGAAGATAGATAGATAGATAGAGGAACGTGAGCTGAGACTTAGGGGTCGTTTTGCGTGCTGCAGCGTTTATTTGAAATGTAACGGCCTACACTTCTAATACATCTTCTGTTGTACGTCATATGCGAAGTTCGAAAAAGCCGTCCGAATTGTTCTGTGAATTTTTGTTCTCGAGTTGCCATGTATGGATTTTACGGTTTTGTCGTTGTGACGAGTTCATTGGACATTAAACGGCCAACGTTTCCCATACATGTTTTATTGTGCGGCCATTTTCGGTCTAGCGGAAACCATCAAAAATGGTCTGGGACTTTTGGTTCGCGAGTTGCCATGTATGGATTTAACGTTATTTTCCTTGTGACGAGTTTATACGACTTTTGTCGGCTCAATGACCGTGTACATATTTGAAGCAACGTAGGGTTTACTATCTTTTGCCTGTCATGTAAAAACGCTCTACGACTTACGCTATGGGAGTTACGGTATGAATAATAGCGTACGGTTTTTACCGATCAACAAATATTCATTATGGGGAAAATTTTATTGAGTAACAATTATATATACTGTCATTATACACAATTATTACTATAATCGTTTTTACGTATATATGTAAATAATTTTTTTAAATTATATTTCCCCCTTATAAATGCATACAATCATTATTTCATCTCCACTATTACTCATCACTGGGAAAATTACATTGAACAACAAGTATTTATTGCGTCATTATACACAAATATTACAGAGATCATTTATATGTATATATGTAAATAAAAAAAATCTTTTTTTCGGGCTGCCAAATTCCACAAAATTTTGGCCTCATTTGGTTTTTGGCCTTTTCCGACTAAACTATTGATCTAAACAGATAAAATACAAAATACTTTTTGTTCGGTTTGAAGAGATCTATGCAATGGCATAGTCCGTTTAGTCCTAACATGTCACATTCTCGAGATATATAGTTTTTCTTAGTTCTTAAAAACCATTGATTTGTGCCTTCATTTAGGCATGAATTTCACTTCCGCGTATACCACTGGATCGGCCTTTAAGAGCTGCATCTTTTATGTTCTATACCATTTTGTACTTACGTGCATGGTTACTGTGATATTAATGAAAATGTGATATCACCAAAAATATGCCTGCATTTTTTGGGCGAAAATAATTATCTTTCTATTAGGATGAAGCTCGGTTTATGAATTGGATGAAGGGGCTTCTACTGATGGCGATCACAAAGTTGGCCTTTGTTTCCAGATATTCGATTCTTAAAGCTATTTCTACAATCAGTTTGCTTATTTACGCACTATAAATGCATACAAACATTACTCTAGCTCCACTAATATTCATCACTGGGAAAATTACATTGAGCAACAAGTATTTATTGCGTCATTATACACAAATATTACAGAGATCATTTATATATATATATATATATTATATATATATATATGTAAATAAAAAAAATCATTTTTTCGGGCTGCAAAATTCCTCAGAATTTGGGCATCATTCGGTTTTCAGCCTTTTCCGACTAAACTATTGATCTAAACAGAAAAAAGACATAAATACTTTTTGTCCGGTTTGAAGAGATCTATGCAATGGCACAATACATTTAATCCTAACATGTCACATTCTCGACATATAGTTTTTTTATTTTTTTAAAAACCATTGATTTGTGCCTTCATTTATGGATGGATTTCACTTCCGCGTATACCACCGGATCGGCCTTCAAGAGCTGCATCTTTTATGTTCTATACCATTTTCTCCTTACGTGTATGGTTACTGTGATATTAATGAAAATGTGATTTCCGAAAAAATATCCTGGACCCCATAGCCTGCTGATTTTGGCCCAAAAAAAAAATATCCCTATTATGATGAAACTCGGTTTATAGGGGCTCCTAATGATGGCGATCACGAATCTGGTCTTTGTTGGCTGATATTTGATTCTAAAAGCTATTCTTTTCCATCTGTAACCTTATTTTCCACCTATAAATTTAACTAAAGATTAATCAATCTCCACTAATATACATGAATGGAAAAATTACATTGACTAATAACTATTTATACCGTCATTATACACATCTATTACTGAGATCATTTGCACGTATCATTGGAAATATAAAAAAAGTTTTCGTCTTCACGTACATAATAAGGTCTATAGATCTTATTTGCCATTTCCCTCCTTAAATACTAAACTTACACGAAATTTGTCTTAATGCAAATATGCTTATTTTTGTAACGTCCACCCAATGAAAATGAATTTGACGTTATAAAATATCACGGTCTACATTTTTGCCTATTTTTTTTGGTCAAAAAATTATTTTGTATATTACTCCGTGTCAGTTTGCCAATTACTTTCATCCTTTCATTAAATCATACGTTTTCTCCCAAAAACACACTGTTCTTTACACACTTCATTCCCTCCGGTTTTTTTTTCCCCATTACCCCACACCCCAACCCGGGGAAAAATTCTTCTTCTGAATACCCTTTTTAAACCCCCGTTTCTTCTTAACTCATTTTTAAAGGGGTTGGGGCATGTTTAAACGATATAAAAATTCTATTAAAATCCTTTTCATCCTTTTCACTGGATGTGTTTGATATTTCTCCTGTAAAAATTTCTCAAACGAAACATTTAAAAAAACCCCCCGGCCCCTTTTTCGACAAATCTTTTTTTTTTATTACACCACGGAAAGCCTAAAAACATTCTTCATCTGACGGGCGGGGGTTATGCTTCTTTCAATTCGCTAAAACTTTGGGGTTTAATTTTTTTATTCCCTTGGCAATTTATTTGTTTCAAAAAAAGCAACTCATATTATTATGAAAAATCAAACACGCATATTTTGTTTATTTCTCAAAGGGTTTTTTTTTTCCCGATTTTACCACAGGGGAAACCCCCTTGAACCCTGGTTTTTTTTTTCCCCCTCTATAATTTTGGGGGGCTTTAAAATACCTTCTCCAGATAAAAATGTTTTAAACCTGTTTTCCCAGTGGGCTTTCAAGGCACTTCTCCAAAAAACCAAATTTAAATTTCATGCATTTAATTCTCGAAAGGGAAATTTTTTTTAAAAAATTATAACCCGGGTGGCCTGTTGAACCATACATTTTTTTCCCCCCCTATCGTTTTTTTTGAAAAAAATACGGTATCTCCCTTTTAACTGTATTTTTCCCGTTACGCAGCCTATTTCATTGTAACTGGGTAAGGGTTTTTTGGTGGGGTTAAAGGCACCCTTCATTTTTAAAACACCTTAAAATATTCATCTCTCAAAGGGTTTCTTTTCCAAAAAATTTTACCCCAGGGAAATCTTCAAAAACGGTTTTTTATTTTGTCAAACCATTGGGGAAAAATCACACGGTTTTTCGAGTTATTTAAAATTTTTCTGATTTCCCCAGCCAAATTCCCATTTATAGGATAAAGGGTTTTCTGCTTTAGAGACAAAGGGTTTGTGTCAACTTTCTGCTTTATCGCTCAGGCAACACGTACACACGGCGCTCTTATCTTTCTGTATCTTTCCTTGTAATTATCAATATATCATAAAATATTTTGCATGATAATTATAGGATGGCTTGGGTCAACATGCTCCCTTTAAAGGCATTCATTGGCCCAAAACTCACTGATAAAGCCATTGTACCACTATTGGGGCTAATTGCTAGCCATACTGACATCGCTATGTCGAGCCACCCTGTCCTCTGACTGCCCCCCTTCCCCAGGGCTCCCCTTCCAACCTCTCGGCAGAGGCGAAGCGCTGCAAATATTTTCATCTCGGCGAAACCGGGGGATGATGGACATATTGGGTCCTGGTTTTTTTATGAACATAAATCTGTCCGTTTTTTATGATTCTATGAATAACATGATCCTTTCAAAGAAATTGTACAATGTTGTGCACACGTTTTCGGTGAAGGTAAAGGTTCGCCAAAAAATTAACTTTACAAGCACTTAGCAGCGAGTCAATGGAAGAAATGCTTCCTTACCGCATTTCAAATATTGGCTATCGAGGAAACTTTAATGCTGGCCAGAGAAAAGCCTACGACCGGAAAAGGGGGCGCAGGGGGTGTGCACGACACCACTAAAACCCCGAGCATTCCATCTTGTGGTCCGGCAGGTACAGGAAAGCGTACTTTCTGAATGCCGTGGCCTCGATTGTCAGGTAGAGTTAAAACCAAAAAAGACCTTGCTATGGCTGGTCTGGTCTGGCTGCAACCTTCTCCTCAATGGGGCGACGTGCCTCAAACCCTCAACTTCCTTTTGTTTGATGAGTGCACTACGGTCGGGCTCAAATTTCGTCAGAGAAGCTGAAATATTCGCCCGGCCAATCTTTTTTGGGGACAGATTTCCATGCCCATGTCGCTGCCCTAAATGCCTTTGACACTGGTTAAAGTTACTGAGGGCCACCAAATTTCCCCCTTCGGGACAAAGTCTGCTTTTTTGCGTGACTTTCGTCAATATTCCAGGGGGTGACCAACGCACACCCAGCCTCGGTCCTCCAGATAATTGTCAAAATTCAGACACTGGCCCTATTAAACCTCTCAACTCACACAGTCATGAAGTGTCTGAGCGGGACAAAACTTCTCGGAATTTGTATTGGCAGTTGGAAATGGGACTGTCTGTGCCGCCCAAATACCTGGGGTTCCTTGTCTTTCCCCCGAGTCCTAGTTCAAAAAAGGAATTGGTCGTTTTGTATTGGCCCTGACTTTCCCCCACAGAATCCCCTCTCGAAGGTCTACTTTTGTCGCTCGGACTGATGTGGTACGCTCAAAAATTTCGTTCACGAAAAAAAACAGTTTCGGGAAACCCCAAAGGTTACTTCAGTTCTGATATAAACGCCCGGGAACGTGCCCCTGCGCAATCTCGAAAAGGGTAAAAAAAGCCTCTAACAAACTTATCGCGGCTTGTCTCGGATGCCCTCGCTAAGTCGTTTTTCGCTGTGGTTGTGGTTGAAAATCGCCCCGCCCCCATTTAAACCCCTCGCTAGGCTCTGATTGCCCGTCTTCGTGTACGCCCGTTCAAATTTTTTTTGGTTTTTGGCGTGGTTAAACTTCGACTGGTTATAGTGGCTACGCGTCTTGGAGACCGAGCCATCGTATTTTAAAACCACATCCTAAATTCCGCCGCGTCAAAAAAAACCACCGCCCTTACAAACTATTTTATATGGGGTTATTTAGGGTGGGGTTAAAATTCAAAATCTGGTTATAGTGGCTACCGTTTTGGGTAACCGACCCTCATACTTCAAACCCACTCCAAAAATCCGCCGCGTCAATCGTAAATTCGGAGTTTAATATAGCTACGGGCGAAAGTTCCCGTAAAAAAAACTAATGAGTGTCGGGGGGAAACCGCTAGGTCACTTGGAAGACCCTCCAAATTACTTATTAAAAATATGTTTCAAAAATTAAACGGTTTTAAAATTATAGTGCTCTTACTACTTAAGTTCAAAAATTTTAAAATTATTGCCGGGCAGGTACAAAAATTCAATTTTTTTGGCTATCTCAACCTATTTTTTGTCCTGATACGTGGCCTAAAATTATACTAGGTTTAAAGGTCTCGGGCGTGCGCGCACGCCTGAGCCCTTTAAAACAAGCTACGTCGTACAAAAATTGGAAAAATCGGGAAAACAATAACAACACAATTTTTTTTTTCCCTAAATATTCCTTTTCAAGATTTTAAAACACATTCATTTCACCTTCACTCGTCCCCAAAACACACGTCTTTTGGTTTTGCCCTTAAAACAACCTACGTCATACCAAAGTATTTATTTTTTTACACCACAAAATTACGTCCTTTTTCTGCTTCTTTTCCAAAAAAAAAAATTCCCAAATCTCTACTGATACTTTCCCCAACACACCCTGCTTTGGGCTTGTTCAGACACTACGGGCAAACGGAGCGGGACTTGGACCGTACTGTTTGAGCGATTTATGCTTTTTTTTTTTGCGATTTTTGGCGTTTGGTGATAGGACCTTAGACCTTAAGAGTATCCAGCCCTAAAGCACCACGTTGGGTAAAAATAACGGGGAAAATCCAGGGGCCGGAAACGGGTTTATTACCCGAAAAACGAGGCATTTTATATGGAAGTAAACTTTCCGGCGTCTGGCGGACTTAGTGAGATCTAGTAAAAAATTTGAGGCCACAAAATTTTTTCCTGTTTTTCTGGTTTATTTATGCATAAATTTTTAAACTTCCGGTATCCATGGCTCGGCCTTCAAGAGCGCTCTTTTATGTTCTAAAACCATTTTGTCCCTACTGTATGTTACTTGATTTTTAATAAAAAGGGTGATTTAAAAAAAAAAATTTCCCTGGACCATACCTAAAATTTTTTGGCGAAAATATTAAAATCCCTATTGCGATGAAACTGGGTTTTTATAGGTCTTCTACTGATGGCGTCACGAATCTGGTCTTTTTTTCCCAATTTTGGGATTCTAAAAAAATGTTTCCTTTCAAACTTTTTTACCCCCTATAAATCTACACACATTACTCCTCCCACAATATACATCTTGGGGAATATTAATTGAATAAAAAGTATTTCAATCGTCATTATACACCTTATTACCCCAGATAATTTTTCGTAATATGTAAAACAAATTTCACTTTTTCTGGCTGCAAAAGCATCATAATTTTTTCTCATTTGGTTTTTTTTTTCATTTTTCGGCTAAACTATTTATCTAAACAAAAATATGGTAAAAATAGCTTTTGTCCAGTTCTCCAAAATCTACGCATGGCACGTCCGTTTATCCTAACTTGTCACGTTCTCCAATTAAAATTTTTTTCTATTTTCAGAATACATTTATGTGTGGCTTTATTTTTCATGAATTCCAAATCCTGTATACCACTGGATCGGCCCTTTTAAAAGCTGCACTTTTATGTTATATATATTTTCTCTTTACTTTATGGTTAATGTGATTAAAGAAAATGGATTTTCATAAAATTTCCCCGAAATTTATTTCATTGCCTGCAGATTTTGCCCGAAAAAAAATAATCCCAATTTGCATGAAACTAGGTTTTTTAGGGGTTCTAATGAGGGCATCACGAATCTGGGTTTTTTTTTGCTGTATTTGATACTAAAAGCAAATTTTTCTCCCTCGTAAGCTTATTTACCCCCTATACATGCACCAAGGATTAATCAATATCCACTAAAATTCATCACTGGGAAAAATTACTTATTAATTATTTATACCGTCATTATACCATTTATTACTGACCATTTCACGTATCTATGGAAATAAAAAAAAAAAAACGTCTTCACGAAAAATAAGCCTATAGATCTGATCTGCCATTTTCCCCCCTAAAATCTAAACCCTTCAAAAATAGTCTAATTTAAAATATGCTCTTTTTTGGCAAAGTCCACCCAAAGCCAATGAATTTTTTCGTTCTAACATGCACGGTCTACTTTTAGCCGTTTTTTTTGGTGAAAAAATTAAAGATTTTACTCCTGTCATTTTTAAAAATAACTGTTATCCCTTTTAAATTAAATCATACGTTCCCAAAAACCCCTATTTTAATTTCCACGTCATTTTTCAAAGTTTTTTTTTCTATTACACCACAGGGAAGCCTGGAAATTCTTCTTCAGAAAAATCTTTTACAAACTTTTTTTCAATTCATTTTAACGTGTTGTGCAGTTTAACGCCATTTATATTACACAGGTCATTTATCTACGATTTTCTTTTAATTTCACCACGGCAAGCCTGGAAATTCTTCATCGCAAGCGTGTTAAAAGCTTCTTTTCAATACGCATAACGTGGGGTGAATGTTTGTCCCCCTTTGGGATGTATTATTTTTTATAAAGCACTTGGATATTTTGAATCAAAAAACGCATAATTTGTTTATTTCCAAAGGGTTTTTTTTTTTGTTGCCCACAGGGGAACCCCCTTGAACCCTGGGTTTTTTTTTCATTTATTATGTGGGGTGCAAAAAACGGGGTTTTTTTAATAAAAATGTTTTAAAAAAGTTTTCAGTGGGTAAAAGGCACTTTCCAAAGAAAAAAAAAAGCTTTGCAATCATTTCTCGATGAATTTTTTTTCCCCAAATTTCACCCAGGGGGGCCCTTGAACTCATGTATTTTTTCATCTATAACGTTTTGTGAAATAATTGATTGATTTATTAACGGGGGGAAAAAATTTTGTGAGTTGGTCTGATACTTGTTTTTAATAATTTTTGGGGGGCTGAATCCAAAACTGATATCAGTTTTTCTTATCACGTCCAAATTTTTGAACTGTAGGATTTCGTTTTTTTTTTTTAAAAATTTAAAAATACTGTACATAAAGTAAAAGTGCTTATTTTATAAAAAGTTTCAAATGTTTAAAATACAAAGAAAAAAGAAGAAATGGCATAATAGATTTTATTTAACTCATCATGTTTTAGAAAGGAAAAGGCTATAATTGTGTCAGGTTCAGGGGAAAAAATTTTCGTTTGTAGCTTTGTCTGGGGTGTTTTTAACCCTTTGGGGCTATCGCGTTTGATCCCAACAATAGTCAGCCATCATATGCACTCCCATCTACCTGGGAAGTTCTTCCCTAACCCTTTAAAACTTGGGGAAATCGTTTCACCTTGCCTCGCTAGCAGCACCAAGATTTTTTCCCGGAAAATTGGCAAGATGGCTACAAAAATGTACTTTAAAACTATGTTTCAACCAAACGCTTTGTACTCTCCCAAAAGTTTCTGAACAAATTTTTGTGTAAATTTCTTGCACGTTTATTTCCAAGAAATTCTTGACGACGTCTTGAAAGATAGCCAAACATTCTTTTCAGGTCTGACAAGTACCGTTGATTTTTCATCTTTGATGAGCTGTCGAATTTGTGGACATCAAACACCCGGCCTTGTTTTTCAATTTACGTCCAGGAAAACCAGATGATTACTTCAAACAGTCCCATCAGTTGACAATGCTTTTACAAATTGTTTCATAGACCTATTTTATGTGCGAGGTGGGAATATTTTTTTCTTCCCGTCAACAAATGCTCATGTACAAAGTTAGGATTCCAGGTTTTTGATCAGATCTCGGGGGCCCAAATTTGTCTGAACCCAAGCTTCTCTCGACTCTCTATCCCCATCGAGAAAACAGGGATACTTTGTGTTCCCGTTGTTGACCAAAAAGGGGAAGACACCATTTTAAGTCAACACGATATCCAATTGTGTTTGTCATTTGCAATAAATCAATGACTCTTTACATCTCCCTATTCTTCACGAAGACAAACCCAATGCCCAAAAGGGACGCCCAAACAAATTGCCATTGTGTAAAAAGGGCACACTTCAAGCTCCGCTTTAGCTATCAATAAACAAACGCCATTCATTTGAAAATTTTAGATTTAAAACCCTAAATTTCCTTCGTAAAAACCGGAAAAGTTATGGCAAAACACAAAACCCCTGGCACTTCGAAAAACTGCAGAAAAGTACTTTCTCTGGTTCGAAAGTATGAACCTTACTCCTTTTTCAGTATGTTTTTCTCGTTCAGTCTTGATCTAGTATTTCTGAAGCTTTTTTGGATAGGCCCCAAAACACTGCTAAAACTTCACTCGTGCTGATCAAATCCCTACGAACGAATCCCCGTGAAGTCAAAAAACTGCATCATTGCTGTCACTGCGTTCTTCAACATCACTCAGATCTCTAGAGGAGGTAGTTGTTCGAAAAATGGCACTGAAGTTCATCTGAATGAAGGCATTGGTCTTATAGCTGACGTAGATTAGATATTCTATTACTTTTATTTTTCCTTGTTAATCCTGATGTTTCACTAAAACAAAAGTACAGTCTGTGGAATGATCTTTTTTGCTCTCAGCCAAAACCATGGGATACAAATGCCACCTTTTCCGTGTTCCTTTTGGTCCAACATCCGTAATCTCTCGACCCACTGCTTTGCACACTTTTGTGAGGGGCCCTGCTGTCTTGATCACCGATTTTCACTTTAAAATATGCGACATCTGCTTGTTGAACAATACGCTGATGCTTTGCCCTCTGCTTGGCATGGTGAAACGACCCATATATGCAGAAGATCCGGGTTGTGTAGAGCATTACGACGAGACGTACAGGACAGACATGATCGAAACAAGAAATATAATACCTATGTAAATAAAACACTAGCTGGAATAGTTATCAAGCTTTGAAAAAAAACAAAAACAGCAATAACAAAAATAGAAATTTACAATGGTATGTTGTTACAAGGTTAAGAGCAAGCCATAACAAATCCTCCTAATTCCTACTATCTAGCTTTCTGTTTGCAGATATTGTAGTACGGGACCTAGTGGGAGCTGCACTACACCTCTCATGCACTGTCCTCAATTGTAACTGCAACAAACAGTTTGCCACATACTCTCGATGAGTCAAATCGTAATCAGCTGGCGTTTTACTACAGCTCACAAGGTGTAAATTTGCTTATCTGGAGGTAAGCTGATGGAGAAAAACCCTTGACGTGCGAAGAAAAACAACTGGACTAGCAGTTTGGAATCAGCATTCCAATTTTAGTCTAAAAATAAGCTCAAAAATCTAACTCAACAATTTTTTTTTCTTCAATGGTTTCCCCCAGTGTTTATCTGTGACAGTTTTATGCTTATGAGAAAAGCACAAAATTATGGTTGTACAACACTTATAAAATCTTCTTAAAATAAATGGGCAGAATAATTATACTTACTGTCACATGGACGAATCATAGTACATTAACTGTCATTATCAGTGTCACTGCTTGTCTGCATCAAGTGCAAACAATGCACTTTATACTACTACGATTTTCTTTCTGATCCTGTAAACGGCAACCAACGTAGCAAGTAATGCCCTTTTTTGCTGCAGGAACAGTTTCTGTTGCAGACTTTCAGACAGCCACAACGATATAACTTCTTGACATTTGATCGGCCATGCTGGTATGTGAATGGAACATGGCAAAACCTTGTTTTCCACTATGCCCACCCAAATTAGTAATGTTCCAAATTTGGTGTGGGATATGCGCATGTTGTCAATTATTGTTTTTGTCAAGCCGTGGCTGCCCGTTTGACATGCAACAGAAATGCGTCTTCAGTTGTGAGGGTAGAATTTCAAAAGTGTGGACTTATTGTTTTAAGATTTATGTACCTTAAGTCTCTCCCAGTGCAGAGCCTTTAAGTCAATCATCCTTCTTTGTTACACAGCTACCAGCAGTTCTCTGGCTTGCTGGTATGACGTCTGTCGTTACAGGGGGCCTTGAGAATTCACATCTGCTTCTCCAAGTCCTCAAGAGCGGGAGTTTCTACCTCTCGTTCTGCACCTCAGCATGTCTGTTAACTGGTGAAGAAAGAGCAGCTGGTGATGTCACGTCCCTCGAGTGCTGTGGATGAAGGAAGGATCTGCACTTGCTGGGCCCAAACTACTTGCCATCGTGATGGATCGAGAGGTAGCTGAGGTGTGGTGCGCACCCACTTTCAGTCAGTTCTTTAAGGAGTGGTAGAGTATAGTACACACATATACACGATGCTCTTTGCATAAATGACTACACGTTCAGGATCCTCTTTCGAAAGCTGTTGATGAATGTGTATAATGCCTGGTATCTGCTTCATTCTGAGTGGACTGTAGCTCTTGGCAACTTCATTCACTGTACTTTTGAGACACAACACTTTCTGTTCGTCTTGAAGCCCCACCACCTAGTATAGCATGTTGAACTTTAATGATGATTTCAGCTCTTCATCCTTGGCTCTTCCATTTCATGCACAAAAAGTTCAATGTGCTTCTTTGTTGAGCAGAAATTGGAAAAAATCTTGTGGAGCCGGAGCAATGTATTGTTCAACTGACTTCAAGACTTGCTTTTTCTGACTTGGCATACCTGTGTTGGTGTTGTGAAAGCTTTGAGATGTCTGGTCGTATCGTCACAGCAAAATTGGTACTGGCTGTCCTTCAGAATATCATTCAGCATGTGTGAAGCACTCGTTGCATTGCTCCAATGTTCTCAACCTTTATGAATGACCTGGCGTACTGCCAACAATAAGCACAGAAAAGAGTACTTTCACTCTTGCTTAATTAGTTGAAAGTACCCAAATTACCAAAAATTGGAAGACCTCTTCTACGGCGTGACAGTTTTCCAGTTATCGGGTTCACAATGTCTGTTTTCTCCTTTGTGAACCTAACTCACTTCATTCAACTTATTTAAGCATCATCCAACCATAAAAAGTCACTTTCAATACAATTTCATTGTCGACTGAGAGCCTTGCAAAACACAGAATAGCAAGGAGCTCTAATTTCGGTCATGTTTGTGACATCACGCCCAGTCTTTTCCTAAGTGTACTTCATCCATGACCCTAACTCACTTCATTCAACTTATTTAGCACTCATCTCCATAACAAGTCATATATGGAACAATTAAAATATCGAAGAGGAACGCTCAAGGCCACAGATTAATGGCGTACCGATATTTTCATGTTTCCTAATTTTACCCGGGTATTACATTGGCTTCTCCTGCACACCTAACACACTTCCTTATTATTTGGTTTCATGACCTAAATCTACACGGTAGCTTGCATTTCGGAGGAGCTTAATGTCCGTAGTGTGAGAGTTTTAAAGATGCGGAGGAAGAAGCCATTTTATTCAAGTTCACTGAATATCGTGAAACCACCTCTGCACAATGGTTGATGTGGGACCATATTCAGTGCGAAAACATGCTCCAAAGCGGAGGCGAGGACAGAATCAATCTAATGGACCAATTTTTTCAAATTCTTGTGCAATACTCGCGAGTAGGCCCATTAATCCGGTCCCGTCTTCGGAGAAGCTGCCGCCTCACATGCGGGCTACCCTGCTGCCGACACTTACCTGACCCAGTGAATGCCGTTTGGGCTTACTTATCGCCTTAGTGTGCCTTCGGACCGGGTGAATCAGGACACTTACCTGGACCCGGTGAACGGATTTTATGTTTACTTATAGATATTAATTGGTCATATACGACGTCCGTTACGCCTCAACCTCGACAAGTGTAATTGTTGTGGTAATCAAGAGAGCATTTCAACGTACTTTGAGGTTCTCTCCCACCCCGTCGTTTAAACTCTTATACATTATTGTCATTTGTACTCCTAAAAAACTTAACGATCCTCATGCATACTCTATAAATGATACATAAATATGTTAGCACATTGCTAATCAGAAATGTGTAAAACATATCCTCTTCGAGATAAAACATAAAAACTATGACTAAAAAAATATGACTAATACCTTATGACTATGACTTTAAAAAACAATATAATCCCGATATAATCCTGTAAATAATATATTACACATGCCTTTTATATATAATATAGATGTTCCATTATTTTAGTTTCTCCCTTTTATGTAGCTTCTTAAATAGATTTGAATCTATCCGTGAACTGCTGAAGCTAAATTCAGCGTAAACAGTGTTGAAGTTCTATCAAATTTTGCCCTGAACACTACCCATTTTTAACAAATATGTGTTTGCCGTTACGTGACAGGTTGCATGCTCTTCAGCAGACCCAGACAATCTTTATGAAACTGGGCATAAGCAAACTCTCATAGGCCCATCGCGCCAGAGCCTGTTTGCTGCGGCTCATGGTTACTGTAACAAATAATTTTGACATTATTTTTCATTTTAATATGAATTTCTCGCACTGTTTATATTTTTATAGATTGCCAACGTGTATATTTTATTGTCAACTTACGTTAGACGACTGCTGGCTCTCCGTCTCTGGCTGGTTTCTCTTCCCCTGGCTCATCCACCGTATCTTGTGGTAAATCCAGAACCTGCTCTGCGGCACCATGGTTACTGTAAGCAAACTAATTTGACATTATTT
Organism: Chionoecetes opilio; assembly: GCA_016584305.1. Lineage (NCBI taxonomy): Eukaryota > Metazoa > Arthropoda > Malacostraca > Decapoda > Majidae > Chionoecetes > Chionoecetes opilio. The sequence continues at coordinate 68,677 of JACEEZ010022001.1, forward strand.
TTCATTTTATATGAAGTTCTAACACTGTTTACATTTTTATAGATTGTCAACGTGTATACGAACGCAGTCTCGGTACAATCTGATATAGGAGTGTTAGAACAGCCTATCGAAGCAGGATTTTGGATTTTCCTTTGAAGTAATGTTTATTAACGTATAATGCTCATGTTTGATGCAATATATGTTTTGCTTGCATTCATAATGTTTACTTTTCTTCAAAGGATAGTAGTTTGAAAGCAGCAGGCAGCCTGGTGTTTGGAGCAGCAGGGAGCTGTCGAGGTGTGTGAGGTTTCCTCTAGTAACGGAAGAAGGCATCTTTGTGTAGCAGCATCACCAAACGCCGTGTGTCGAGACATAAGCTGAAAGTCCTTGCGCCACGTGCTATGTATTACACACAGACTACAAATGCATATAAACACAATGTGGACTATCTATCACTACATAATACCAGTAGGTGGGTCATGTCTTCGAGATATTTCGCTGTTGCCTGGTGACACTGAAATTTTCATGTTGCACCAGTGTTTCCTCTAGTTTGTATTTTAACGTAAATGTTGAGGTTTTTTCGCTCAAGTGCAATGTGATTACTATCAGATGGCACATTGATATTACACACATACCATTTTGGCTAGGATAGCTAGGGGTAGTAGGTGTTAGGCTTTGGTTAAGATATCTTCAGAGTTAGCTGCTCTTGCTTCTTGCAGATATTTTGTCATTTTGTGTGCTTGTCGGGCAAGGTCGTCCATTGAGAGGCTGCGTGGATAGATTAGAAGCTTTCCTTTCTCATCTGGGACAAAGCGTAGTGATTCCCCAAACTCGGTTTCAATCTTTCGGCGAACATGTTTCTTTGTCGCTGGTTTCAGTTGGATAATACCACGGGACATCATGGATCTCTCAAGCCTAGATGTGAGGTTTATCATAGGCAGTACCTCTGGGTTGGGGAATAATTCAGTCCTTATATACAAGAAGAGTTCCTCGAGGGTTTTCTATCTCAGCCTCTTCGTAGCGTGCTCCCTCGCTTTCTTCCTGATTTTCACCTGCACCAGACCTGGCGGCCGCTGGGGAATCATCTTTTGTGAAGAGTTTGTAGCACGACTTGTGGTAGTGACCCTCTGCAGCACAAGGTCTCTGCTAAGTAAACCAAGGATTCTCTGGTTGAGTTTCCTTGTTGCTGCTCTGCGGATCTTCTCATCTGCTCGTAGCTCAACACACTGGATGAGTGGCTCCCTTGTCTTTGCTGCTTTCATGTACTTGCTTGACTTCTCGCAGAAGAGACATACTTTGGCATACACCCTGCTAGTACTAGGGGCATCCCTTGATGCCCTCCTCCTGGGGTCGACGCTTGCTGATTCTATCTTGACACCCTTGGCAAGGATCGAATCCAGTGACTTCTTCATTGTAAAGAGACTACGACATTTACGGTGATAATGTATGTGTGGTATTCCTCCTTCTTCAAGGCCCTTGGCTGCTTCCAGGACTGGATCATGCTGCCTGATCTCTGCAGCCCTGAGCAATGTGTTCCAGGAGTCCAAATCCTGTGGTGACACCAGAGCATCGCTGTCATCATCAGAGCAGTGGATGATACAGTCGATCCGTGCTCTCTTCCTCGCTGATGGTTGCATCATGGCCGTCAGACAGTCAGCACACACCTGCAAAAAAATATCACCATTAAACATTACATGAACAAACAACAAACACATTTACATGGAAACCATTCTACATATGTTTGCTCCTTCCAATAATAAATTATCCCCAAATATCACAAAAAATCACCAAATATGAAATAACCCCTAAATATGGGGAAACTTGAAATATACATCGGGAAAAACTCTTGTAGAGAATCAATTAGCTACAAGAGCTGTTAGAATATATTTTTCAATTTCTCCCATATTTAGGGATTTATTCCAGATTTATGGAAAATACCCAAAAATTTTTTTTTTTTAGGGTAAATCCCAAATATGAGGAAATTTGAAAAATACCTAGGAACAACTCTGGTAGAGAATCAAATTCTACATAGGTTGTCCAAAGTTTCGCAACGATCGTGTGATTGATTTTAAAGAAATGAGGAAAACCCCGAGCGTCACGCTGAAAATCTTTTTTTATGGGTAGCACCCCCATTGCATCAAAAAAACAGACTAAGCTACCAGTGCGGGAAGGCTATCATATCTTAATGTATTTACAGTCACTCTATAAACATTTTAGTACCTTCGTGTTTAGTCACCCCAGGTGTACCGATATCTGCCTGGCTCATGGACTATATATATATATATATATATATATATATATATATAATATATAATATATAATAATATATATATAATTATATATATATTATATGATATATATATATATATTTTAATATATATATTATATATATATATTATATATTATATATATATATATATATATATTATATATATATAAGATATATATATATATATATATATATATATATATATATATTATATATAGTATATATATATATATATATATTATTTATATGTATATATATTATATATATATATATTATATATATATATATATATATAATATAGTACATATATATCTTAATATTATATATATATATATATACATATTATATATATATTTATATATATATATACATATTATATCTATATATTATATATAATATACATATATATATATATATATATACTATATATTATATATACTATATCTATATACATATACTATATATATATATATATTCTATATATATATATATTATATATATTATTATATATATATGAAAGTATCAACAAATAGACGGCGTCGCTATGGGCTCTCCCTTAGGAGTATTATTGGCAAACTTCTTCATGGGCTGCGTAGAAGAAGTAGTATTCAAGAAAATAAGCAAGCCCGACATATTCTGCCGCTACATCGATGACATCTTCATCAAAACAACAAGTCACTACGAAGCAGAACAGCTGAAGCTCTGTCTAGAAGATACTTCAGGCCTCACCTTCACCATAGAAAGCAGCTCAGACAAATCAATGCCGTTCCGTCAGTCATGGATGATGTCTGAGCCACACTACTACCAGGTGCTTTCCGTCGTTCACTCGTTGTCTCTCTCTCTCTCTCTCTCTCTCTCTCTCTCTCTCTCTCTCTCTCTCTCTCTCTCTCTCTCTCTCTCTCTCTCTCTCTCTCTCTCTCTCTCTCTCAAAACAAATTTATCAGGGAAACTATGCTAACTTTAATTTCGGCAGAATTATGAACCCATGTAATTTTCATTAACGCAACAAGTGGCCTGCACAAAATATCGCCAAAAATGGGAAACAAATGCACGTTACGGCTTTTAAAGTCCAAAATATGTTGCAAAACTCAGTTACAAACAATCAGTGGTGGGCGCCGTTAATCAAAAAGTTAACTTCGTTAACCGTTAATCCGTTAACCAAAAAATTAACTTCGATAACCGTTAATCAGTTAATTCTTTGAAAATATAACGGAAGTTATCGATAAACCGTTAAAGTTAATTTTTATTATAGAAAAAAAAAAAAAAAAAATTTTTGCTCTAAAACCACCTAAAAACACCTTTGAAAAGTGCCAAAACTATATAAAATCAGCCTTTATGGGGTTTTTTAAGGGCTTTAGAATCCCAAAACTATAGTTGTTTTTGCTTTAGGGTTAAAAAAGATTAAAGGGCGGGAGTAACTAAGACTCTCTTAGTTGCTAAGTTTCTTGCAAATACGTCCTCGCCGTCCCGCTGGCACTGTACGCCTCCGTGTACCGCCCACGGAGGTTGCCAGCGCTGACTGTAAGTACACTAAATTTTGTAAGAACACCTTAATTTGAACGTTCGCGTTCAACTAATATGCAGCGGGATTCTACAACTTCCGAGTCGGCCATCCAAAAGATGGCAGACGCCGGTGACGCACTGGACAAGAGCCCACGCTGCCCACAGTGCTTGGAACGTTTCGCCTTCTACAGGGGGAGACGGGTCCATGAGAGACAGGCTCATGAAGAAGCCTTTCACGATGAGAGTGCAGCGAGATTGACCAGTCGCCCCAAAGCCAGGTGGGACCCAGAGGAAGTAGCCTTGATGGCTACCTACGAAAGGTCCCACCGGGGCCTCTATGCCATCAACCAGGCCATTCTCCGGGATGTCTTGCCCCATAGACCTTTAGAGGGCATCAAAGGTAAGAGGCGGGAACCAGCCTACAAAGCGCTGGTTGCCAGGGATCCGGCGGAGGATAGGGCTGATCCACCGCCGGAACCTCAGAACATGCCTGAGGCCCCTCAGATTGACCGACCTGAGGGAGCAAGGGACATCCCACACTCTCCTCCCGTCCCAGCCTTAGGGCCCCCTTCTCCCCACGAAGAGGACCCGGAGGCAGAGACGGAGGCAGCTGATCCACCACCACCAGAAGTTGCTGGAAAACAGGCGCCAGGACCAGGAGGGATGCCGGACGAGCTTCACGTGAGGGCTGCCCTTCGCGAGGAGCTGCAGTCCCAAGCTGACCAACTGGGAGTGCTGGTTCCGGAGACAGTTGAAGAGGTCAACTTTTTGTTGGAGTTGTGGTCTGCGGTGCCCCCCCGAGCTGAACACCGAGCAAGGGGGCCAGAAAGGGTTCGTCAGCCCAGGAACAACAGGCACCGCAAGCAGCAAGAGTACCGGGCTTTCCAGAGATCCTGGAAGAGAGATCGCGGTGATGTGGCCAGGAGGGTGGTCACAGGCCGCGATTTACTCGCAGGGAAGGACATCATTCCCGAGGGAACTCTGGCCTTTTGAAAGGGCATCCTCTCCAGGCCCAGCCCAGACCATCACCCGCTGATGACGCCAAAGTTGCCCGCCACGGGACATCTAGTGATGGCCCAGGTGACGGTGGCAGAATTAGCGGAAGCACTGAGGAAAACCAAAGCGACTTCGGCTTCGGGACCTGACGGTAGAGTCCTAGACGACCTGAAGGCCCTGGGGCTGGAGAAGCTGCTGTTTTTGTTAAACTCAGTGCTAGGGCTGGGAGACCTTTCTGCAGAGTGGATGAAAGGCCGGACTACTCTTTTGCCAAAAGTAGACGTACCCAAGAGGCCTAGTGACTATAGGCCACTTACAATCCTTCCGGTGATCACCCGAACCCTCCATCGGGTGCTAGCTGGGAGGATAGCCACATTGGCCTCTCTCCCGCTGGGTCAGAAGGGGTTCAGGAAGGAGGAGGGCTGTGCAGCCAACTTGTTGTTAGTTGCCACGGCCATTGAAAAGGCCAAGTCCTCCCCTCAGAGCCTCTTCATGGCCTTCATCGACTTCAAGAAGGCCTTTGACTCAGTGGTACACCCCGCCCTCGTCAGAGCTTGCGAGCGGTGGGGGTTGGGGGGTCAGTTTTCCAGCTATGTGGGTAGGATATATGAGAGAGCTCACACGATTGTCGGAGATGACCCCCCACCAACATCAGGCGGGGGGTAGTACAGGGGGACCCATTGTCCCCGTCATTATTCAACATCAGTCTAGACTGCGCACTAGACGCGTTACCTACGGAAGTCGGTGTTATAGTCGGGGGTTCAAAGATCAGGTACCTGGCCTTCGCCGACGACGTTGTGCTACTGGCGACCTCTTTCGTGGGCCTACAGAACTCGGTTGCCGCTCTGGTCAGAGCGGCCGGGACTATAGGTCTAGAGATTGGGATCGCCAAATGTGCAACCCTGGGAGTAATCGCAGACGGGCGCAGGAAGACCTGGGTGAGTGACCACCGTCAACTCCATGTAGATGGCCAAGCTATAAGGGCAGTGACTCCTAAAAAGTTTTACACTTATTTGGGAGTTCAAGTGGGGGCATCCTGGGCCGGGGGGCCCTCACTGTTACTGGCCAAGTACATCAGTGGCTTAGGCCGTTTACAGAGGTCACCAGCTAAACCTCAGCAAAAGCTATGGATGTTGATCAACGTACTGCTCCCGCAGCAGCTTTACCCATTACTACATAGTAAAGCCAATAAGGGCACTCTACAAAGGATGGACCGTGAGACACGCAAGTTTCTCCGGAAGGCGCTCCACCTCCCGCATGATACTGTCCTAGGATATTATCATGCACCCACGAGAGAGGGTGGTCTAGGAGTGCTTGCGCTGAGCACACGTGTCCAGAGATTGAAAGAAGACTTATTGGACCGACTGTCGATGTCCGTGGACCCGGCGGTCAGACATGTCTTAATGGAGAGAGCTGAGGCGTCAGAGACAACTCCCCTCATTAGGAGGGGAGAGGAGCAGAAGAGGTGGAGTGACTCTCTTCACCGGTCCAAAGACGGTGCAGGTTTGAGGGGCAGCGTCCATTCTGCTGTGTCCTCTACCTGGGTTAATGACGGGACGGCTCTTATGAGGGGCGCTGTCTTTGTCCAGGCCATCAGATTACGGGGAAATCTGTTGCGGACAAAGACACGTTCCGCTAGAACAAGATGTGATGTGCGATCTGTGTTATGGCCGCAGAGTTGAGTCACTCGGACACATAACACAGCAGTGCCCAGTCGTGGCAGGGCTGAGGACTAAACGTCATAACTTGCTCCTCGATACAATGGCCTCTTGTCTGCAGAGCCATAACTACCAGGTCTGGAAGGAGCGCGCGATCCCCACAAGGGAGGGCGTGCGATTTCCGGACCTAGTGGCCTGCAGAGAGGGACGGTCGTGGGTAGTCGACGTGCAGGTGGTAGCAGATAACACCGCTTCCGCTGGGATTGATTGATTGATTGATTATAGTTTTAAGGCGCCGCAACTGCGGGGTTATTGACGCCTGCGTACATAAAATACATGAAAAGTAAAACTAAAAACAAAATTTAAGATAGAATAAAAATATTAAAAATAACAAAAGACATAAAAGAACAAGAGTACATTAAAAACAATAATAAATGAATATTAAAAACATCATAGCTTGTTGAGAAGGCCAGCCCTCTCAATAAAGGTATGGACTTCAAGTCCCGGAGAGAAACACCTCTCTCCCAATACCAGGGAGAGACGGTAAGCACCGTCCGACCAGCGACACCGGGACAAAAATTGCACACGTAGGTCCCCAAGACTAGGACACTCGACCAGCAAGTGCCGCACAGTTAAGGGGACCAAACAATCATCACAGTAAGGACCGCTGGGAGCCTGCACGCGGCCCACGGCCTTAAGACTGCTAAATACAGTGTCCCGGACATAGTAACTAATGTGACTCAGCTAACAGGTGCCACTCCAGTTGTGTCAACATTTACTATCAACTGGAGGGGCACCATCGCGAGGGAGACACTGAACATGTGGCACACCATGGGCTTGCCGCAACACACGCTTAAGCTCATGGTGGTTCAGTGTCTGGAAAAAGATGTGAACATTTACCGCCAACACCATGACACTGCGGGTGGGCCAGTGGGCTGATTGGCCAAGTGCACCCTCAAGGTCGCACCCTCGGACGTTTGATGTAAAGTGCTCGACGCCGGAATAGCTAATGGCCTCCTCCCTCCCCCCTGTTTATTCAGAGCCTAAATCATTTTGAGTCATTTTTTTACAACTGCAACTGGGTGTGCATGTTAGGTGGACAGATAACTGCACCCAGTTTATTAATGTTTAACCCATGGACATGTGATGTCAGGCCAGTGTCCCGAGTGGACGGATAGAGTGAGAGCTAAGTCGCCCACTCGGGGTAGGGCTAGGCATCCCTTGCCTATGGGCTTGTTATATAACACCTGCGAGTGTTGTAATTCAAACATTTAGAATTAGAAAAACTCTCACTCACATAAAACTATGCATATCACCCTCCATTTGGATGTTCATCCGTCTGTCCGGGTGTCCGGACGGACACCCATTGGCATGCTTGCCTTGGCCTGCGTGTTTTTTTTTTTTTTTTTTTTTTTACATCACAAGGAACTGGCCAAGGGCACAACAAAAATGGGTAACACAAAGCCCGCTTAGTTGCCAGTCCCCATAAAGAAGACAGTAAGAAAATAAAATACAAACAGAGGGGTAGGCCAATTTAGTTCGGGAGGTGTCTTGTTACTCTTCTTTTGAAAAGATTTAAGTCATAGGAAAGTGGAAAAATAGAAACAGGAAAATAGAAACAGGAAGAGAGTTCCAGAGTTTACCAGTGAAAGGGATGAAAGAGTAGAGATACTGATTAACTCTTGCATTAGGAAGATGGACAGAATAGGGATGAGAATGAGTAGAAAGTCTTGTGCAGCGAGGCCGCGGGAGTGGGGGAGGCATGCAGTTAGCAAGTTCAGAAGAGCAGTGAGCATGAAAATAACGGTAGAAGAGAACAAGAGAAGCAACACTGCGGCGGTGATTTAAGGATTGAAGACAGTCTGTCAGAGGAGAGGAGTTGATGAGACGAAAAGCTTTTGACTCAACCCTGTTTAGGAGAGCTGTATGAGTGGATCCTCCCCAAACATGTGAGACATACTCCATACATGGGCGGATAAGGCCCCTGTAGAGAGCAAGCAATTGGGAGGGAGAAAAAAAAGGACGCAGACGCCACAGCACACCTAACTTCTTAGAAGCTGTTTTAGCAAGAGATGAGATGTGAGATTTCCAGTTCAGATTTTTAGTAAAGGATAGTCCTAGAATGTTCATTGTAGAAGAAGGAGACAGTTGAGTGTCATTGAAGAAGAGGGGATAGTTATCTGGTAGGTTTTGTCGAGTAGATAGGTGAAGAAATGATATACCTGATGCGTGCCATGATATACCTTTTTTCTGTGGCTAAGAATAAAGGGGAGCAGTGTGGGATTGGGGGAATGGGTGGGATTGGGTGACGACCACGCTCGTCATCAAATCCCTCGCCATTTCTGGGGTGGAGGAACCCAATCTACAAGATTTTATAGTTTTAACTTTAAAAAAAACCTGAAAAAGGCTGATTTCATAGTTTTGGCCCTGTTTTAGGTTTTTAAAGGCTTTTAGAGCCAAAAAAGGGTGAAAAAAACCTAATAAGTAGCGTTATATCGGGTTGAAAGAATGACGCGTACAATATGAAATATGCTAAGACTCTACATCTGTATTGAAAATCTGAAAATAATAGAAACTTTTAAACGTTTACCGGTTTTTATGAAATTTTTGGGTTAGCGGACTTGAGTTAACGGAAGTTAAATGTAACGGAAGTTAATTAGTCCGATAATGATTTCCAAAGTTAACTTAAAAGTTAAATCGTTAACGAATCTGTTAAAATGTTAACTTCGTTAATTAACAATTAACGGATTAACGGTTTGGTGCCCACCTTTGCAAACAATATATATTCCCCTTTCTTTACTGAAGTCCTTTTATTTGCTAAGGTACATACGAATTTGTGATGAATTGGTGACGATTCCCAAACTATCCACGTTATGGCTTTTAAACTCCAGATTATATTGTAAGACTCAGTTATTAACCATATGTTATAATTTCAATACTGTACTATTATTTTGGGAGAGAAGAAAAAAAGTAAGACTCGCGGAAAAAAACTAAGCCAAGCTTCATGGTGGCAACATTTTTAACCCAGCCCAGGGACAGACAAGGCTGAGGAGCTGGGAGCCTTGTCCATTCCCGTCGGTCCATGCCGGTCCACAGCCCGGAAATGGGGATGGTTGGCCAGGTAAAACTGGTCGTAAAATTTGTTGCATGCTTGGCATTGCCCAGCCAAGATCATATTCATATGTCCTTATTATGTGTGTTAATAAGGTTTTTCGTTTCCCGCAGGCAATGCATGGTAAAAAGACTGTGCTAAGTGCTATAGGTGTAACAAAGAAAAGAATAACAATTTTATTATAGACAGTGCCAAGTGCCAAAGACAGTGCGAAAGTGGTGTGAAGGTGAACATGGAGGGTGAAATGGACTTGGATGATTTGTCCGTGCAGGACATTTCAACCCCGTCATCCCCAGACGGGGATGGGGAACATAACCCTTACGATGATTACAAATAAAAAAGGAAGCATTGCTCATCGTCTGAGGAGGACGAAGCATTTGCCGACTTGGGAATAGGGAGACCCAAGCAACCCAAACTTCTCCCTGCATATGATGGGCCTGGCCCCTCGGGCATATCACCAATGGACATTGATGATGGGGCGTCACAAACAGCAATGTCCACAGCAGGTAATACTACAGTATATATGTATATAATATACACTACTGATTTATTGGTGCATATGAAATTTAATATTGTCCTCTTTTATCTTACGTTGTCTTATTAATTTCACACAAAAATCACCTGTCTACAGGCTCAGATTCCGGGTCTTAAGAAGGCGAGGAGCTCTTAGATAAGTCCGATGACGAGGCTCGAGACCTCTCTTCCAACGAGGTTAATGCTCTGGCACGATCTGTGAGCCATGAAAGCCTAAAAACACTGACTGATCCGTGAATACTGGGGCATATCCGGCAAGAAGAACGAGCAGAATTCTTAAGATTATTTGAAGTCTTCAAGACTGTTCCTACATTGGAACTATTGGCTGAACACTTTGACCTACAGGTAGAGTAAAAAAATCAAGAAATATAAAGAATCAAGGCAGCGCGTGACCGTTGCCTCGAACTTGCTATGATGTTCTGGATCAAAATAAAGCATGCCTAAATGTGAAACAACTAAGAGGCAGTGTTATTCTAAGTAAAGCTAGACCACGCAAGAAATATACCTCTCTAGGATCTGATAAGAGGTTAGTACTGAAGTCATATGTTGCAATATTCATATAACAAAATATATATGTATGGCTTATATACTTCATAATAAATATTATTTCAGCAGAAAGTGCCCGATTGCTGGGTGTCATGGGGAGGCCATCAACATTAAACGGCACCTAGCACAGTGCCACTCGTACTTGACGAAGCATGAGCGGCAGGAAGCCCTCCTACTTATGTCGCAATTGTCGACAATAAGGGGGAAATTGTCGACTGGGCAAAAGTCTCCCCGCAAATCCATGGCGAAGAGGCGCAAAGACTCAACTTCAAAAGACTGCCACAGAGTGTGCAGTGTCTGCGACAAAGCGTTCAAGAGACTTGATAGCCATTTGATAAAAGTGATAGCCATTTGATAAAAGTGATAGCCATTTGATAAAAGTCCACTTGTTGATACGCAAGTCACCGCGATATAGGGATGCTTTCGACAGTAGTAAGTTATGCAGACGACTAAAATCCATCGGCACCATGGAAAGCCTTTCTGGGCCAGTGGCACTATCAACACATGATCCACTAAAAGATTTGATTGAAGGGTACAAAGAGTAGTACCTTGAAATCTATGCGACATTGGGCACAAGCTCAATACTAAAATATATGCATATCATATCTTGCATCATGATCCACGGCCTCGGAGATAGGCCCGTGACATGCCTCAATGGATCTGTTATCCACGAAATCTTTTAAAATGCTGGAAAGCCAGATGCAGATATCCAATACCGATATTGAACTCCTAGCCGAGACAGTGGCTAATGAGAGAGCATTGATGCCCTTTCGGCGCAGGTTCCTCAAAATGACCGGGAAGAGTTCTTCCAGCTTTTTGAAGCGTTTGGAACTGTTCCAACATTGGAAAAATTTGGCGAACACTTCGAGGCGAAGGTTAAAGCCAAAGAACTCGAAATCAAGAGTATCCAGGTAACGCGTGAGCGTTGCCTGGAGCTTGGTAAGGTATTCTGGCGCAGAATGATGAATGAAAATAATAAACAACTAAGAGGCATTATCGCATTGAGCAAGGCAAAGCCTCGCAATAAGCCTTCTCTTCGACGTAGGTCAGTACTGATGTATATATATGATAAATATATGAATTTATGCAAATAATGAATTATAAATGCCAAAAACTTACATATTTACTAATGAATATTTTTTTCCCCTTAGAAAGTGCCAGATAGCCTCCTGCCACGGGGAGGCAGTTAATGTGCCAAGACACCTGGCACAGTGCCATCCCTATCTCATGGGAAGTGAGAAGCGAGAGGCAATACATTTGTTGGAACAGATGGCAAAAATGAAAAAAAAAGATACTCTCTCCAATCAAGAAAACAATCGGCAAGAATAACATACCAAGGACGGACTACCACAGAATCTGTTCAGTTTGTGACAGAGAAAAAGAGAGTAGATTGCCACCTGGTTAAAGTGAATCTATTAGATAGGGGGACCGAACAATACGACACGGCTCTGAATAACAGCACCTTATGTAAAAGCAAGGTAGCTACTGCCACACTGAATACCCGGTCTGGAAAAGTAACATTGTCAACTGAAGACGAATTTAAATCCTTCTTGGCTGAGTATAGAGAATACTTGCAAACGTATGAAAAAATAGGAGCCAGATCAATTGATAAAAGCATGAAAATGGTGTCGGCAATCCTGCTCCACGGCATCGGCAGAAGACCTTTAGATTGCCTAAGTACTAAATTAGTATATGACATTTTTCATAAGGCAGGAAAGCCGGACGGCTATTTTTCCCAGAAACTTTGCGTGTTTTCGGCCTCGTATACTAGAAAGATTGTGATGGCATGCAAATGACTGGTACGCTGTATGGAAGACTCTACTGGCGTCTTTAAGATGTCGCATGAAAATGCCAGACAAATGCAAAAGCTTCTAGATGCCATACACGCCCGCTATCACAAAGCTGAGAGCAAGGAAAGATATAACAGAAACAACGCGAATTAGTTTCACTGAACGATATTCAGGGCATGCTAGTCTCGGAGTATGTCACTGCGGCCATGGAGAGTGCTGTTGCCTGCCTCATTGACGAGGATTCACGGCCACACACGGTGGCAGTGTTCACGAGTATGCGTGACGACCGTGACGTATTAATCGCTGTATTTCTCGTCACATCAATCAGGCGGATGATGGAATTTGGAGTTTCGTCTCATTGAGTTCCAAGTAAGGAAGGCACACACCCGTGGAAATGAGGTGGAGCCATATAAATATACAGTGCAAATAGCTCGACATAAGATAAGATAAGATTTTCATCCTATCTAGACACTTTGCAAGTACCAACTACAAGGTTATTGACTATACAAAGCGCCGCCACGTCAGCATGAACTAGGCGGACTCGAACCGCTGACCGAATGCACAGGGACGCTGCACATTGGGAACTCACGTCTCTACCAACCTTGCCACCCTGACGGGCTAGCTCGACATAAGACGGCGGAGAAAGGCCAGTGGTGGTGATGACGCCCCTTCAAGAAAAGGCTGACATCTTATGTTAAATACTATCAACCACTCGTAGCAACATGTGCCGACGCAGACTGCTTTGTGTGCCACGGAGAAAAAAACAAAGCATGTTGTTCACAACTGTCCTTTTCTGCTCTGGGTAAAGCTTTAAGACGGACAGCAGAAAAAGCTGGATTTCAACATAAAATCTGCTCACGCATCTTGAGACGAAGTCAGATCACCAAACTCTGGGAAAAATCGACCGATCCTGCCTGGCGCACCCAAGTGGCGGAACAATGCAGTCATTCGGCCGATTTTTCAAACATGGACTTGTGTTAACCTAAGACTAACTATGGCCTTAGACAGACATTTCAGTTTTTTATGGGGGTTTTAGTCTCAGATTAGACACCCACATCTCTTTAGTCTAGACACCCACGACCCTGTCTCACATCCAAGTCTAAGGATATTATATAACCCCCGGAAAAAAAATTAAGAAACTGAAATGTCTGTCTAAGGCCATGGTTAGTCTTAGGTTAGCCTTAGTCCATGTTTGAAAAATTGGCCGATTCTATGGTCACTGACAAGGGATACTAAGACTATTCATAGAAGGCTCGTCCAGCTATTCTAGTGGTGGAGACGCTGGCTTCATTGAGCGAAGAGTCTCAGTGTCTGGAAGAGCCAGTGGAAACTCTGAAGACACGGTTGACGACCCGGCCACCGTTAGTGGAAAAGTGTCGGCAGAGGCAATACCACTCGAGGCAGTCGCGTAAGTTTACAATTTTTTTGTTATGTATGTCTCTTACATACAGACTTAATATTACTAAATAATTAATATATAATAATATTTATTTCTGTTTCAGTAACGAAGAAGCAGCAAAGCCGGCTGACTCTGCCACTGATATAGATTCTGATTCTGTTAGCATTGCGTCAATGGCCACTGAATTGTCGGTCGAGTCGATTGTAGGCGTGTCGGCAATCAGTATGGATGTCTCAAGTGATGCTACAAGCCGAGGCACAGAAGGACTAGATACAGCGGACGGATTTAAGAAGCCCTCAGTGCCCTCGGGGAGATTTATGCACGATGTATGGTTGGCACTGCGTGAGTGCAATATGTCGCGTGATCCGAAGAAAATATGTCCAGTGGGAGGTCAGGGAGTTTTTAATAAAAACTAACCCGGCATACGCTGATCTGAACAAAAATCAGCTGAAAGACAAATATAAATATTTAACTAGTACTCTAGTAGCTCATGGGGGTGTTGTATGCAATTTATGTCCAGAACTAAACTCTTCAAGAATTTACTAATTGAAGGTCCAGGAACAATATTTGGTTGGTAACACATTTCCCACTGACGGCGAAATAGCTGAAATGGCCACGCACCTTTTTTTTGGGCCACGCCTTTTTTGAGCGAAGTACTACCATCCGCCGTGACTGTATCTACAGAACCGTTGGATCTAGGAGGTTGCCCGACCACTCAAAATGTGCGCAATGGCCACATTATGGGGGGTGAGGGTTAGTAATACATTTTCATATCCAAAAGTCAATGGTTTTTAAGATAATTGCCAAAAACCGATTTCAGCATGTTACGCACTACAATTATTCGTAATTGTTCCTGTTCCTATTGTTCAATTTCTTGATTCCTGAAGAGTCCAGCAACAATCTGCATAAAAAACTACAATGAACCCTATTTATTTTTTGTTTCAGGAGGCGTTAAAGTGTTAAGTGTTAAAGTAAAGCGTTAAAGTGTTCTCTGATGGCAAGTAATTCTACTTTCGATCCCTGCTTGCTGTGACTAAAACATGGTAAGTTTTTAAATAATAGTTGCATTATGCACATTAAATCCATCTGAAACAATATTTGTTCTATCATTAATTATGCACAGAACAGAGCACAGTAATATGGCACCTGGAATATCAATTTCGCACAAAATAACTCGAAATTCTTCCATCGCCGTAGTTTTCCCTTCGTAGGTCCACCTTTGTAGGACAAATATTTTCTTCGGATCACGCGACATATTGCACTCACGCAGCGCCAACCATACATCGTGCATAAATCTCCCCGAGGGCACTGAGGGCTTCTTAAATCCGTCCGCTGTATTAAGTCCTCCTGTGCCTCGGCTTGTAGCATCACTTGAGGCATACATACTGCCTGCCGACACGCCTGCAATCGACTCGACCGACAATTCAGTGGTCATTGACGCAATGCTAACAGAAATATAATCGATATCAGTGGCCGAGTCAACCGGCTTTGCTGCTTCTTCGTTACTGAAACATCAACAAATATTATTTTATATTAATTATTTACTAATATTAGAGTAATCGTCCAGACCATTTCATCATTCCTGATTTAATGCAATCAAATCATAGCCATTAACGAGTATATCAACAATACGTCGTCACTTTTTGCATCCAGTCAGCCGTTTTTAAATAATCCGCAATCAAAATCTGCAAATTCCCGAGTTCTCAAAACACTCCAGACGATGCGGCCAACTCAAGTTCAGGCTCGGTGACGTAGCAAAAGGCAGCGCTCTCCCCGCGAGCAGATTCACTCAGATACTCTCTCCCCTTCCCTTCCTTGCTCTCTCTCTCTCCTCTCTCTCTCTCTCTCTCTGTCTCTCTCTCTCTCCTTCCTTTCCCTGCTCTCTCTCTCTCTCCCCCCTTCCTTTCCCTGCTCTCTCTCTCTCCTTCCTTTCCCTGCTCTTTCTCTCTCTCTCTCTCTCCTTCCTTTCCCTTTCCTCTCTCCTTAATTTTTTTTTCTCTCTCTCGTGGAGGATGGAGGAAGAGGGAGAAGAAATAGATGAAAAAGAAAGAAAGAGAGAAAGAGAGAGAGAGAGAGAGAGAGAGAGAGAGAGAGAGAGAGAGGAGAGAGAGAGAGAGAGGAAGAGAGAGGAAGAGGGAAGGAAGGAGAAGAGAGAGAAGGAAGAGAGGAGAAGAGAGAGAGAGAGAGAGAGAGAGAGAGAGAGAGAGAGAGGAGAGAGAGAGAGAGAGGAGAAGAGAGAGAGAGAGGGGAAAGGAAGGAGAGAGAGAGGGGAAAGGAAGGAGAGAGAGAGAGAGAGAGAGAGAGAGAGAGAGGAGAGAGAGAGAGAGAGAGAGAGAGAGAGAGAGAGAGGAGAGAGAGAGAAGAGAGAGAGAGAGAGAGAGAAGAGAGAAGAGAGAGAGAGAGAGAGAGAGAGAGAATGAGAGAAGGGAAAGGAAGGGGAGAGAGAGAGAGGAGAGAGAGAGAGAGAGAGAGAAGAGGAAGAGGAGGAGAGAGAGAGAGAGAAGAGAGAGAGAGAGAGGAGAGAGAGAGAGAGAGAGAGAGAGAGAGAGAGAAAGGAGATGAGAGAGAAAGGAGAGATGAGAAAGGAGAGATGAGAGAGAAAGGAGAGATGAGAGAGAAGGGAAAGGAAAAGGAGAGAGAAGGAGAGAGAGAGAGAGAGAGAGAGAGAGAGAGAGAGAGAGAGAGAGAGAGAGAGAGAGAGAGAGAGAGAGAGAGAGCAGGGAAAGGAAGGAGAGAGAGTATCTGAGTGAATCTGCGCGCGGGGAGAGCGCTGCCTTTTGCTACGTCATCAATAACATTCGTAACCCTGTTGGAGGGAAGGAAAAAAAATTCGCGCGCTTTTTAAAAAAGTCGTGTTTTTACGGAAATAAGGCCTGGAAATCAATTATTTTTGGTGGTTTAGGTATTTTGAACATTCAACATAAGTAGGCAAACAAAAAATGGTTCTGGACGATTACTTTAAGTCTGTATGTAAGAGACATGCATAAAAAAAGCATTGTAGACTTACGCAACTGCCTCGAGTGCCTCTGCCGACACTTTTCCAATAACGGTGGCCGGGTCGTCCACCGTGTCTTCAGTCACTTCCCGTGTCTTCAGAGTTTCCACAGGCTCTGTCAGACACTGAGACTCTTCCCTCAATGAAGCCAGCGTCTCCACCACTAGAATAGCTGGACGAGCCTTCTCTGAATAGTCTTAGTATCTCTTGGCACTGGCCATAGAATGATTGCATTGTTCCGCCACTTGGGTGCGCCAGGCAGGATCGGTCGATTTTTCCCAGGGTTTGGTGATCTGACTTCGTCTCAAGATGCGTGAGCTGATTTTATGTTGAAATCCAGCTTTTTCTGCTGTCCGCCTTAAAGCTTTACCCAGAGCAGAAAAGGACAGTTGTGAACAACACGCTTTGTCTTTTTCCCCGTGGCTTGGGAACACAAAGCAGTCTGCGTCGGCACATGTTGCTACGAGTGGTCGATAGTATTTAACATAGGCTGTCAGAGCCTTTACTTGAAGGGGCGTCATCACCACCAGTGCCTGGCCTTTCTCCGCCGTCTTATGTCGAGCTATTTGCACTGTATATTTATATGGCTCCCCCTCATTTCCACGGGTGTGTGCCTTCCTTACTTGGAACTCAATAAAACGAAACTCCAAATTCCATCATCCGCCTGATTGATGTGACGAGAAATACAGCTATTAATACGTCACGCATCCTCGTGAACTCTGCCACCGTGTGTGGCCGTGAATCCTCGTCAATGAGGCAGGTAACAGAACTCTCCATGGCCGCAGTGACATACTCCGAGACTAGCATGCCCTGAATATCGTTTAGTGAAACTAATTCTCGTTGTTTCTTGCTCACTCACTCCTCACTCACTCATTCCTCATTCACTCACTCCTCACTCACGCACTCACTCCTTACACTCACTCACTCTATCTTAAAAAGAATGCCTAACGACGGAGGAGGGGTCAATGGGGGGGGGGGCGATAATGGTCCGTTGGAACACTCTCCTAACACTTATTGAAGTTTCGATCGTAACGAGGTAGTTAAATTAATTAAAATAATTAATTTTGGTCCAGGTAAACTGTCCGGTTTCACCCCAGTGCCCGGAGACTATGTCAAAAGTAACCCAAAAAGTGTTCACCGCGACGGACTATCCTAAACGATGAACACAGAAAGGTAAACGTAGGACTATCCTCAACTCACTTTCGCTCGGGGGCATAAGTTGATGTTCACCGGATGCGCCACTTAGACAGTCCTGGCGGTGAATACTTGCTCATTCACCTACCAGGATGCCAAAATGACGTCTACCTTTGATTGTTCATCGAAATTCCGCACTCGGTGGGGGAAAGCGGTCCTGTCCTATAAAATTTAGGACGGTCCTGCGTGTGGTCCAGCATGCCAAGGGGACCAAAGTGAACATTTTTTGGGTTACTTTTGGACTTAGTCTCCGGGCACTGGGTCAAACAGCACAATTTACATTGACCATACTGATTCTTTTTTTCAAGACCTGCACGGAGGATTTCGTCATCGGGTAGCGTGACGAAACCTCCAGCCTTGTTTATAGCCATCCAAAATTATTTATAAATTATATAGCCGTCCAATTCAGCGGCAATTTCACCAACGTGAAATAACTTTACTTCAAAATAAAGTTATGGAGACCATTCCAACGCCACCCATGAGGTTTTCTCCAAAGCGTCGTTAAGGCTTTTGGTGATGGAGTGCCTTTCGCCGTTAGCCCTATAAACTTCAATGTTTTTATAGTGTGATTTTATGTATTAAAATAAAAAATGTTTGAAACATTATTTCCCTTCACAGTTATTTGACAATATGATTAAAATGTATGTTTCCTATTAATTGTAAGTATAAAAATAGTATTTCCCTAAAAATATGTACAATATAATTTTAAATCCTTTAAAAGTATGACTATGGTTAAAAAAAATTGTTTCCTAATGTTCATGGTAATATTCTTAAGTCTATTCACTCATTTTCTCTTTTTTTCCTTTCTGAGCAACCCGAAAAAATTTTTATCGATCCTTCAAACTGATTGACTGTAAATCAGCATAGTAGCATTAGTTTTTGACAAGAAAATCCCGATTTATCCCACATACTTAGATTTTTTTGGATTGACTCAGATTACACTTATTCAGAGCAAATTTTACGTCCGAAAAAAATTTTCAGAGGGCACTCGGGCTTTTTAAACAATGTGTAGTGCTTGTATGTCAGTCGATACTTTTATATGACCGGGGACCCTTTCCAGGAAATCCCGAAGGTCAGTGTCCTCGAAACAAGCTTCGAGAACCAAAACAGTGGAAGATGGCAGGGTTTGCGGTTCCTCGGACTGAAGAAAAAATTTTTTAAAATAATTACCCTTTAAGTATTCAGTCTTTTTAGAATAAAACTGTATATAAAACATTGTCAATTACGCGACGCCTCCCATCACGGTGGCAGGGTCCCCCACCGTGTTTTCATATTCGCGGAGTGAAGTCTCCATCCTACAGGTTTCCAGCTGTTTCCACAGGAGTCGTGTTACATGAGACCCCCCCCTCTTTGAGGCCGAGTTTTCAAAAACCCAAAAATAGTGGAGAGCTTTCTCGAACATTCGTATATCTTCTTGCTGTGGCCACACTTTTGGGTGCCTGTTCAGCAATTTGTTCGCCAGGCGGGGTCAAAAGATGTTTCCCAAAATTTTGGGTGATTTGGCTTCTCCTTAAATATGGTGGTGATTTTTTTTTTCAAATTTCAGATTTTTTGCGCCTTAAGGTTTTTCCCAAGGCCAGAAGGACACTGTGCGCGCATAATTTGTCTTTTCACCATGGCGGGAAAAAAACATAGCAACCGGGTTTTCACACATGTGGACGGGGGCCGGGAAAATTTAAGTAAGTGTCGAGCCGTTTTCGCGGCGTCATTACCACCATTGGGCCTTTTCCGCCGGGTTTTATGGCGCGCAATCTGCACCGTAAATTGTAAGGGTCATTTCATTTGGAGGGGTTTGTGGCCCCTCATTTTAAAATTTCAATGAGACGGAATTCTGAGGAAATTCCATCACCGCCGTATAGGTCACTAAAAACACAAAAATTGGGACGCACGCACCCCGGTGAAACCCGTACCGTGTGTGGCCGTGTTCCGTCACTGAGGCAGGGCAAAAAAGTATCCATCCCCCAGTGACGAAAATCGAACTATCATTCCGTGAATGTCTTAAGGGAGACTATTTCTGTTGTTTTTTACAATCTGGGTGTTTCGCTCCTTGCTTCCCCTTTATGATAGGAGGTTTTGTACGCCTCCAGAAGTTGTATGCACTGGTCTAGCTTTTTCACAGACATTTTGAAATTCCAGTAGTGCTTTCATCCAAGTTATTAGTCTTTGCATGCCATTAAAATTTTTCCGGGATATAGGCCAAAAAACACGCTTTTTTTTTTTTGGGCAAAAGAAATAGCCATCTGGCTCCCTGCCGTATGAAACATTTAAAAATTTTTTCATTTGTTTTTAAAAATTTAACAACAAAGGGGCCAACGCAAGGAACGAATTGGTGGACTCAACCCGCTGACCAAATGCGCAGGGGCGCGGGGACTCTGCAAACTTAGCCAGTAATTTCCCCACCGCCCCCACCCTGGGGGTACTGCATAGCGGGGGAAACCGAGCGAGCGTGCTCCCCCCCAACGGCCCCGGGGAAAGATAAGGGGTTGGTAGGCGGCGCGTGCTGGGTGCATTTTGGTGCCAAAACGCAACTCAAAACACCAATTTTTTTCAACTACCTTACAGAAACCATAAAAAAGTGCCTAAGGGGGCCCCTACGTACAACCCAAATTCCCCACCCCCTGCCCCTCGTGAAATAAAAAAAATTTTAAAAAAACAAGAAAGCACAAACACGTTTTTTTATAAAGGGGAACATTGGGGGACCAGTTTAATGATAAAAAAATGTAAATTAACGAGTAAACATTGGGATTTTCCTAATTTCTTCATTTAAAAAACCCATTATAAGCGAAAGTGTGTGTGTGGGGTTTTTTGTCTGTTTTCTGTCCGCGATAGGTGCCGCCCCCATTGCCCCAATCCCCCCTATGTCACATTTTTGGGAAAACCAGCTCGACCGGGGGAAGCTTTTAAGCCCACTTATGAATAAATCCAACACTTTTTTTTTTTTTTTTTTAGCAGCCATTAGCGAGAATGTAAAAAAAAAAGTGGTTGCGAGAATTGGGGAAAACCCTTGATGTAGGGTGAGGGAAGGGTGAGGAAGGGTGGGGGAGGGGTAAGGGTGGGGGTGGGGTGAGTAAATGGGTAGGGGGTGATGGGTGGGGGAATAGATGGGGGGGGGGGGAAAGGGGTGGTGGGAGGGAATGGGTGAGTGAAGGGGGGGGGGGGGGGTAATGGGGTGATGAAGGGTTTGGGGGTGTGGAAGGGGTTTTGGCTTTAATACTACAATCATGTTTCAGGAAAGCTAGAAGGGGCATTGGAGCGTCTGTGTTTGGGGGGCCGAAGGCCCCCAATAGCCCCCCCGCAGGAGCTAGCCAAAAAGCCGGGGCGGTTTTGCGGTAGTTGAATAAATATACATGAAGGAAATGGTAATAATGGTGTACAATGAGTGTAAACATTTCCCAAATTATAGTAGAAGGAAATGGGAAAGGTGAAAACCCTGCTCATCTTTCTACAATTTTGTATTGAAATTGCACAGAGACAATTAAGGGGGTTTTTCCAAAAACCTGAATTTGCTACATGAACACGCTAATTTACTTCCCTTTCACCCTTTTAGATCTGAAGCTTTGTTTCTTGGGGGAGACTTGTTTTTTTTAGAGTTGCCTTTTTTCTTTCTAGATATTTTGGTTTCCTTGAAAAACAGTCTTTCCCATTGGTTAATATTTTAAAACTCAAATAGGGGGGTAGAGTGACTGACCCCCAAAAAACGATTAAAAAAAAACTGATGTTATATGTGTAAGGGGCCGTGCACACGAGCGAATTTTTCCGGCATTTTTTTTTGGTATTTTGCTCCCAAAAAAGATGCCCGTAGTGGTGGAAAAAAAAGTGCGGTGGTCACACAGCGTTTCGGCACGAGATTTCCTCCCAGAGTAGCAAAGATTTTATTTTTTATTTTAGACTGCTTCTACTGGATTTTTAAAATTTCCTTCCTTCCCCTTTACTTTTCCCCTTGAAAACCATAATTAAACCACTAAAAAAACCTTATTTTATTCCTAAATCAAGTAAAAAAAAACCCCACACTTTATATTACCCTTTTTCTATAGTAAAACGCAGCAGCCTTTAAATATTTTTGTATCAACATTTTCCCGTAAAATTTTCCCCCAAAAACCCTAAAAAACTAACAATATCAAACATACGAAAAATAATATAAAAAAACACGCGGGTCCATATCATGCAGTGTTTGTATATATAGAGAAAAAAACCTATTTATTACCCTCCCCAAACTCTACCAAAACACTTATTTTTTCCCTATTTATTTTTTCTTCTCATCTCACATTTTACTATTACTATACAAAAATAACAGCTTTTCCTGTATACAGCATTATTTTCCAAATTCGTGGTCATTGACGCAATGCTAACAGAAATAGAACGAATCAGGGCCGAGAAAACGGTTTTGCGCTTTTTCGTTACTGAAAATCAACAAATAATTTTATATTAATTTTAGTATATTAAAGTAACTCCAGCCCTTTCATATTCCGTTTTAATGCAATAAAAATATAGCCTTTAAGAGTAAAAACAAAAACGTCGCACTTTTTTTACACCAGTCAGCCGTTTTTAAAAATCCGCAATAAAAAATCGGGCAAATTCCCGAGTTCAAAAAACACTCCAGGATGGGCCAACTCAAGTTCAGGCTCGGGACGTAGCAAAAGGCAGCGCCCCCCGCGAGCAGTTTCACTCAGATATCTCCCCCCTTCCCCTTCCTTTGCCTCTCTCTCTCTCTCTCTCTCTCTCTTTTTCCTCTCTTCTCTCTCTCTCTCTCTTCTCTCTCTTTTCTCTTGGTTCCCCTCTCTCTCCCCCTTTTCCTGCTCTCTCTCTCTCCCCCCTTTCCCTTTTCCCTGTCCTCTTCTCCTTCCCAAGAGAGAGAGGAGAAGGGGAGAGAGAGGAGAGAGAGAGAGAGAAGAGAGAGAGAGGAGAGAGAGAGGAGAAAAGAGGGGGGATAGAGAGAAGAAAAGGAGAGGAGAGAGGGGAGAGTAGAGAGAGAGAGAGAGAGAGAAAGAGAAAAGGGGAAAAAGGAAAGGGGGAAAGGAAGGGAGAGAGAGAGAGGAGAGAGAGAGAGAGGAGAGAGAGAGAGAGAGAGAGAGAGAGAGAGAGAGAGAGAGAGAGAGAAAGGGAGAAGAGAAAAGGGAGAGTGAGAAAGGAGAGATGAGAGAAAAAGGGAGAGATGAGAGAAAGGGGAAAAAGGAAAAGGAGAGAGAGAGAGAGGAGAAAAGGGGGGAGGAAGAGGAGAGAGAGAGAAGGAGAGAGAGAGGAGAGAGGAGAAGGGGGGAAAGGGAAGGAGAGAGAGTATTGAGTGAATTGCCGAGGGGAGGGGCCCCCTGTTTTTTCTAGTCATCAATAACATCGAACCCCCCGTTGGGGGGAAAGGAAAAAAATTTTCGCGCGCTTTTAAAAAAGTGTGTTTTACGGAAATAAGGCCTGGAAATCAATTTTTTTTGGTGGTTGGGTTTTTTGACATTAACAAAGAGGCAAACAAAAAAGGGTTGGGACGTTTTATTTAAGTCTGTATGAAAGGACAGAAAAAAAAAACTTGTGACTTCGCCACTCCCCGAGGCCTCTCCCCGACATTTTCCCACAAAACCCCGGATATCGCCCGCTCGCCCCCATTTTAACAGTATTCCCTTAGACCCCATAGAGAACCCAGGGTCTTCGCCCCTAAAGGGGGGGGAGAAGATCCTGTCGTTTGTCCACGCGTGTGGCGCTCGGGTAAGGAGCCTGTATCCAGACGTTTTTTCCCGCCCCTGTTGCCATCCGCCCCTAGGGGGACGACGTCTGGGGAGCTGAAAATTTTCTACGTAGGAAAGGGGTAACCCTGCGGGTTTAGGAGCCCCTGGGGGGCATGTCAAGTCAGAAACCGAAGACCCCCCCCCAAAAAGGCAGCTAGCGGTCAAGGAACCGCCCTGCGACCCGGGAGATCCCCCTACACTGAGCTTCTTCGTTTGTGAGGAAAGGGTTCCCCAGGGACCGCTAACCCCCTTCACAACGCCCTGCCCCCCGTTTTGGAAAGTACGGGGGGGACCGTACTTTAAAAAAACCTCTCCTGTACGGGGCCGGGGGTTTGCCCCTGCCCCCGTGCCGCGTGTAGCTCCTTGCAGACAGTCATGGGGGATCCGAAGTACCAAGCGCCGGGCGAGGGGGGGGTGTATGGCCCGGCTTGACGCGACATAATCAACCCGTTCGTGCCTTGACCCGTACAGGTGATGCAGCCGGTTTAAAGAAGGACCCCCTGCTGGTGACGGAAAACCCCCCCCTTTCCCAGGCCCGAGTCGGTTCGCGGATTTTTTCCACGTGGGGGAAACCCCTTCCTTGGGTTTCGACGGGACTTTTGGTGGCCTGTGGGGGTTTTCCGTGGCTCGGACACGAGTCCGCATTTAGTATTTTTGGCATCGTCGGGTAAGGGCCCCCCAAATTCCCGCCAGTATTTTACCGACGGCCGTGGGCGTCGTCCCCCGCGAATACATTCCTCGTCCTTTTTGGGAAATAAGAAATTTTAAGGATATCTAAGTGTTTCTGCCCTTCCCCTCTAATGAAAGGGACCCAGGGAACAATAAGCTACACAAAAGCAGACCAAGCCCCCGGTTATAGGTCCAAACATAGGCCAAGTTTTACCGACGGAGGTGATGATGAGTTCGCAGAGGTCCACCCTACTCCTTAAGCTAAAACAGGGGTTTTTCAACGGATCACATAAAAAAAAGTTCACCCCGTTCCTAGCGAAAGCCAGGGCAGCTGCACCACCTGGGCACCCCCAGAACCCCTTTTTAGGTTGTCTTTGGGGACGGGCCTTAAGGGGGTTTAGAGGGGCCCGGGAAAAACGCGACTACAGGGGTTTGCGTATATAGATACGGGACTAGATTTACCTTTGGTGGGTATGTGTGTTTTGGGGGTGTAAGGGGAAAGATTTTATATATATATATAATAATATATATATATAATATATATATATATATAAATTTTATATATATATTATAATATATATATATATATAATTTTTAAATATATATTTATATATATATATAAATTAATTATATATATATAATATATATATTATATTTATATATATATATATATATATGAGGAGAGAGAGGAGAGAGAGAGAGAGGGGAGAGAGAGAGAGGAGAGAGAGAGAGAGAAAAGAGAGAGAGAGAGGGAGGAGAGGGGAAGAGGGGGGAAAGGAGGAGGAGGAGGAGGAGGGGAGCGAGCGGAGAGAGAGAGAGAGAGAGGAGAGAGAGAGAGAGGGGAGAGAGGAGAGAGAGAGAGGGGAGAGAGAGAGAGGGAAGAGAGAGAGAGAGGAGAGGAGAGAGGGGAGAGAGAGAGGGGAGAGAGAGAGGAGAGAGGAGAGAGAGAGAGAGAAAAGGGAGAGGAGAGAAAAGTGTCCGTGGGCCCAAAATTGCCCGGTGGGCAAAATGCCCGGTAGGCAAAATATCCGTGGGCAAACTGTCCGATAGGAAAAATTGCCCTTAGGCAAATTGCCGTAGGCAAAATGCCCGTGGAAAAAAACGTCCGGCCAGGGAAGGGGCCAGCCCCACGCTGTCATTTTTCAGTCGGTCGTTGCGGACCCCACCCTCCCCACGAAATGGCCCAAAAAAACACTCATGCGGGAATAGAGTACATTTTTGGGGTGAGCTTGGATTCCCCTTCCCAGACGGAGCAACACTTCTTTTAACCCCCCCAGTCCTCCTCAAAAGTACCTCCCACACCGTAATCGGGGGAGGAGAAGGGCCGCTTTCCCTTTCAGCCTTCGGAAACCCTTTTCCCTAGGGGTCTCGAAACACACCGGGGCGTTGCAGAGACCGAAAGGCATTACGTTTTTTGCCACAGGTAAAAGCCCCCAAGGAGGGAAAACGGTTTTCTGTTTGTTTTCCTCGCAATCTCCACTTGGGATAAACCGGACTTCCGTCGAGCGTGGGGAACCATGCCCCCCCGTAGCGCGTCAAAGGGATCATCTAGCTGGGAGGGGGTATGAGCCTTGACGGTGACGCGTTTTGGGCCGGTAAAACTACGCAAAAAAACGTTAGAGCCGCCTTCTTCTGGCCAGCCCCATCGGTGCGACCAGGATTGTGTGACTTTTCCACCAACCCCAGCACGACCATTTCGTTGAAGCCCGATCCTCCCTCGCCAGCTACAGTGGGCTTGCCGTCAGAGGGGGTCACGTGCCTCATCTCAAAGCCCTACCGTCCAGCGGCGCCCCTTGGGAGTAAGGGCACCTCTTCCCCCCGTACCTGAAGTTTCCTATCGGGTCCACGCACGCCCCGCTTTGGGCCGGTAATGAGGACCCGGAGACAAGGCTCCTCCCTTTCTGGACGTACACCCGGCAGTACCTCTTCCGCGCGCCCACCCCGATGGGAGCTGTTACGGCCCTTTAGCGGACGACAAAAGGGGGCGAGGAGAGACAAGAAGAGGTATGTCGGAGTCTCGCGAAAAAGTTGAGGGCCTTTGAAGATAATTGCCTCCAACCCCCCTACAAAACCCTGAAGAAACTCCGCACCAAGTTTCCATCCGGGCGAGGCTACCGACCAGCAGAGGGCGTTTTGTCGGACATGGAGGGCGATGGGGCCCTTGGGTGAGTACTTTGGGGGCATTGTCACGGTGGACCCCCCAATTGGGCAGTTACACCACTGGATAACGGGCAGTGGATGCCCATCCTCCCATTGACGAAACCGCATCCTCTCTTAACGAAAATCAGAGAGACTGTAGCAAAGTTGAGGGGTGGGAAAGCAGTGGGGTTTGAATCTTCCCAAGGGGTTGACCCTCAAAGCTGGGGTGAAGCAAGATCGCGGGTTGCATGCTATCAACTGCCGTGGGCAATCAGGTACCATTCCCCCAGACTGAAAAAGGGAGCAGGACGGCAATTACCACGGGATAAGAACATAAAAAAAAAAGGAAGCTAAAAACCGTGGAACACACGAGGGGTTCCGTTTTTTAAACCCCAAACCCACCCCCTTTCTCCCCCTCCCGAATTTTTTCAGCCCTCTTTAAAAGTTAATGATCCGCACTAATACCTGTCTACTGAGTCCATTCCCAAACATTTCCACCCTTTTGGAACCGTTTTTCCCCATTTATTTTTTAAATCTACGCTTTTCAGCTTGAATCCTTCTTTTTGTTTACCCGGTTTAATAGCGTAAAAAATTTTTTTACCTTCCTTTATTAAATCCCTTTTTATCCCCCCCTTTAAAAAATTTTATCAGTCGCCCCTTTTCTTGCGTTCCGAGTGGTGTAAATTTTAAAAGCTTCAATTTCAATAACTAAAGTACGTCCTTTAATCATTTTTTCAAACCTTTTCGGCACTGATTTTAAAAAGGCTATATCCATCCTGTAATATGGGAAAAAAAATGAACCGATAGTTAGGGAAATTTGACTAGAGTCAAAAAAGCTTTATATTAAATTCCGCACTTCATTTTAACACTTTGGAAGAAAACCTAACCCCTATAAGCTCTATTCTAGCCTCAAAAAAATTTTTTTTAGGTCGGAGGTGGAGCTCACCCAAAAATCCAAAATCTTTCCATACTGAATTTCAGCGATCATTGCGTATGGGGTTCTATTACCCGGATTTTTTTTATCAAGATTATAACGCGCACTTATCAATTTAAATTCCCCTTGCCATCGACTACCCCCTCATTTAAATTTTAAATAGTTTCCCTTAATATGTTTTCATCAGACTGTGATCCAATAAGCCCATTTTCCTTTGTAACATCGCCAAAAATTGTGTATCCTGATAATCCCCCCTATCCAAGTCGTTGATGTAAATCAAAAATATAAGGACCAAAAAAAAGACCCCCTTTTGGAATTTCCCTTTTCACCGTCCCATCCAGATTAGAAATAAATTGTAACCCTTTGTTTCCATCATTAGCCCAAACTCTGTCCAAAAGAAGAACCTTCCCATTATTCCATGAGGTTAACCATTTTAAAAGGCTTGTGGTACCGTAGAATGCCTTACTAAAAGTCCAGGTATATTTATCATAATATTATCATTATTGCTTCAAAAATTTTCCCATAAAAAAAATCAAAAAGATGAGGAAGACCTACCCCTTTGGGAAACATCATTGACCAAACAATGTTTTTTTAAATGCTCTCTAATGTTTTTTTCAATAGTAGATTTTATTTAATTAAGACTTACGTTACACAACGGGGCGATAATTTTTCTTTAGCCTCGTCTCCCCCCTTTTTAACCCTGGAGGTATTTTTTACAATGCTCAGCTGCCAGGCAAGGCTGCCATTTAATGGGGCAGTATCTACAATCATCTGTGAAGCATCAGAATCAGCAGTCTGCGTTCACGGGTGGAAGTCAACAAAGGACCGTATCTAGCGCTTCGGGGTTTGGGGGAAAGCGCGGAGTTTCGAAAGGGGTGTTGAGCTATGATTTAAGAAGGCGTTGACTCGTGCATCGTGAGTCACTCCGGGGTCTTCGCGACTTTCGTGTTCCCGCAAGGGGGCTATTGGTTTTTGATGGTCTGTAATTGGGACGAGATCCCGTGAAGTGTGGGGGGGATTATTTTTGGGTTTTCCCCGAATACAGGAGTGAGGCAAGGAGATCCTTTCCCCCCTCCCCTTTTTAAAACGTTGGGGCAAGGTTTTACAAAGTTTAGATCAAAATATTGTGGAGCATCCCTCGCAACATCAAAACCCCCTGATCCCGTTTTTTTGAGAGCGTAATCTTTTTGATCGCTGGAGGTCCCAGTGAGGCTCTCGAGGGGCGATGAGGAGGGAAGCCTTTGGGACTTCAGGGCTTCTGGCTCAAAACCCAAGGTCCCGGTGTTTTTGGGGGCTAGATGAAAGATAAAATCTGTTCATGCGTGCGGCGAGGTCATTGAGATCTTAGAAAGTCTTACATACTTCGGTCCATAAGAAGGCGGGTCACTTCAAGAAGTCTTAGGGCGGATTGGCATAGCCCCCGGGGGTTATGGACTTTTCGCACAGTGTTTGGCGTTTTTCGGTACCGTGCGAAGGACAAAGATCTGGATCTTCAAGTCGTTGTACCCGTCCTTATAGGATGTCAACCCTAGACACTAAATAGCGATTGAAGAAGCGAAACGATGCCTTTTGGTAAAAAAATGTCTTTTCAGAATATAGGGTACCTTGGATGATTTGGTCAATCAGCGAGCCCTTTAGATGAATCGAGGCTTAATAAGCCTGTCCGTCAGCCCAACTAAAGTCTATGGACCTGTGCCCCGCTACCCCAAAACCCCAATTTTTCCAGGGTTTTTTGTATGAGACAATCCGGCGTGGAGGAGGGGCCAAGGGGGGACCCAAAGGTCGGGCTGGAGCAAGTTGATTTCCGTCGAGGTCACTCGAGAGTTGTTTGGAGGGAAGGAGCCTGGATGGGGACTGGGGCGTGGTGACCCCCCGGGAAAGGGGGACAAGGGACGCGCCCCCCCGGGAATACTTTATATATATTATATAATATTATATATATTATATATTAAAATTATATATATATAAAATAAATATATATATATATAAATTTTATATTAAGTAATTGTAATTTCATTTTTCCGGTCCGGTGGAACCCGATGTGAGTTTCGACAGGGGAGCTTGCAGCCTAGTGATCCAGAAGGGTTGACTCAGTGCACGTGATCACTCTGGGATCTTTTTCGATTCGCGGGATTCCTGCAAGGACTATTAGTTTTAGAGGCTTATTTAGGTTGAGGTGCTGTGAAGTTGGGGGGGGGTATCCAGTTTTTTCCGGTTTAATTCATAGTGAGGAAAAGGGGCGTCCCTTGCCCCTCACTTGTTTAAAACTTGATGGCGGGTATTGGGCAAATTGTAGTCAAAAATGATTTTTGGGAGCATCCTCGCAAACCAAATCACGATTTGTTTTTTCCCCTGAGCGTAAACTTTGCTGAGTCGCTGGGGGGTCCCGGGTGAGGCTTCGAGGGGCGCAAGAGGGGTGAAAAAACCTTTTGGGATTTGAGGGGTTTCCCGGTTAAACCCAAGGTCCAGGTGTTTGAAGTTATAGATGAAACAGTATGTCTGTGCATGCTTGCGGCGAGGACATTTAGATCTTTGGGAAAATTTTACAACCTTGGTAGCGCAAATCCATAATGACGGCGGGTTACGTCAAGAAGTCTTACGGCGGGTTGGAAGCCCCCGGGGCTATGGACCGCCAGCGGGGATTTGGCGTTGTCGGACCTGTGGGGGACAAAGATCCGTATCTTCAAGTCGTTTTTGACCCCGTCTTTCTCTATGGTTTTAAGGACATGGCCCCTAAATAGCGACTGAAGTGACGAAACGAGCCCTTTTGGGAATAAAATGTCTTTTTTAAAACTGGGGTATCGCTGGGAAGATTACGTGTCAAATCAGCGATTACACCGTGAGACTAAATCGAGGCCTATTACCTGTATAGTCCGTCAGCACCAACTTCGGCTATATGGGCATGTGGCACGCTACTCTGAAACCAATCCCTCCCATCGGGTTGTATCTGTAAGAGACAATCCGGCATGGAAGAAGCCAAGGGGCGCCCACAAGGTTCGTGGTACAAATGCACGTATGTATAATTTGTAAGAGATGCTGTTCTCACGAGGGTCAGGAGTGTACTTATATATACAAATGCACGTATATATAATTATTCTCGAATTATTATTCTTTAATCAGAGAAGACCAGTGAGAGATGTTATTCCGTGGGAATCTGGAAAATGTACTGACTCTCTTCCTTCCAGGGAGATAGCGGCGGCCGCCACAATACATACGTGTCAACGTATGGTAGGCGCGAATATTATGCCGACAGTTAATAACCGGTCGTTCTAATTAAGGTAATATATAATGTGCAAATGGTTAATACCACTGGGAATGTTCATTAATCATATCCCAATACTTATCATTTACTTAAATTACCTTACTTAATACCCATTACCATTATAATAATATATATGTATATATACACATTCCTACGCTCCCCCTATGGTGAGCGAACAATACCTCCCTCACAAGTGGGGGGGACAAACTACCACTCTCTACTCAATTGAGAGGGTGGTTGGTGGATAAATTCCACAAACGGACGTAGACTTTCCAATGTTTCCGAAGAAGAAAAAATTGAGGATTATTAAAAGCAATGACCTCAAGCCCATTAAACATTGTTCAGAGTTGCTAATAGGGCTAACAAATCAACCGGTTTCATCGGAACGACTTTCGAGTATAAGTCTGCAAATGTCATATTTACACTTTTCAATGCTATAGTGTATCCTCATCTTGAATATTGCGTTCGGTTATGGTGACTCTACTATAGAACAGATAGAGACATGCTGGAGAGAGTAAAAGAAAAGTTACTAAAATTATTCACCCCATGTGAAACAAGCCATACGAAGAGCGACTCAAGGAACTTAACTTGTTCAGTTTGTTGAAACGTCGTAGGTTACTAGGAAACTTTATTAATAGGGCTGTTTAAAATGTTCCATGGCTTCGATAATGCTAACATAAGCGGCAATTCAAATATTGATCGGACAAGCACGACTCGCAGAAATGAATACATGATCAATGGTAAACGATTCACACATGCAGCGAAGCATTTTTTGTAATACAGTTGTTAATATTTTGAACTCTCCTCCATCACAAGTAGTTAGAATAGTAAAAATGTTGATATGTTTATGAGCAAACTAGATAAATACTTAGTATCAGCTAACTCCCAACTCGATTACTAATGCCCAACTCGATCCTATGTATTACTTCGGTCCTATGTATTAATTTTCTTCTAGCTTTAGCTTTGAATATGTCTCTCCTTCAAACTTTCCGATCAAATTATATGGCATGATGCATGGCTGCATTGTGTTTTTTCTCATATATTTCCTGTCGGCCTGATCGGGAGGGAGTGATGGGTGTGAAATGGGTGTGAAGTTGCTATTTTTCCCCCTCTAATAAGTAGAAACTATAGTAGAAAATAATCACATAGGCAGCACCGTTGGGCCTAGTAAGGCTGTTCCATCTATTTGTTTTCCTTTTTCTCCTTGTAGATATCAATTACCTTCCGTTTTCTTGCAGTATCAGCAACCTTCGGGAGGCGGGCGTCCTGCAACATTTGTACAATGCGGTGCTAGGAAATGCATCGCAATGCGTGGAGCCCATCACCGCCATTGCCACCATCGACGTCCAGC
The DNA here is from genome assembly GCA_016584305.1 of Chionoecetes opilio. Lineage (NCBI taxonomy): Eukaryota > Metazoa > Arthropoda > Malacostraca > Decapoda > Majidae > Chionoecetes > Chionoecetes opilio. The sequence continues at coordinate 100,721 of JACEEZ010022001.1, forward strand.
TAAGGCCACTCGAACTGCAAGATTTCTTTGGGGTCTTCCTGGTTTATGGTGGAGGCAAGTTTAGATAATGTGGGATGTGAGTTTAAATAATGTGTTATCTCTACTTCATCATCATCAATATTGTTACGTCATCTCCTTCGGCCGAGGACGGTGACGTGGGCGCCGTTGACATAACACTTACCCAGTCACGTAGTACACTAACTCACCACGTAACACTAGATCCGGCGTGAGAGTGGAGAGCGAGTTATGTTATATCGTACACAGATGAATAACAGGCTGCCATCAGGGAGCAGAGAAATAGTCGCATTTCCTGGACTTTACTTCCTTAGCACATACAGGCCATGTTATGCTTGTGGGTGAGTGGAGGAGAGCCGCATCACTACACACATCACACAAGCACGCTTACACTGTCTTAAAGCATTCACGAGATAGTTCAGCACACGTGTAATTCAATAGCGGCTATAGAGGAAAGCTGGGTTTATTCAGTGATGAAGAACAAGATGGGCGTCGTTGAACAAAGGAGCGAGAGAGAAGACAAAACTTAGTAATGGCCACACAACGACTGACCAGAAGCCCGCCACAATATTACCCCGTAGTGCCCGATCCTCTGCCCGGCTTCGCCAGCAAGCACAAACTCACACACACACTCCCGCCAGATATGCACTTTCGCGTCACCAGGCTCACACATACTCATGCACGGGCTTATATACACACATACAAGCACATACACTGCTTGTGCGTAAAAATATCATTATCACTAAAAGATGTTCGAGCGCGAACATCGGTTCAGTATGTAGGAGGTGCGAGCGGGTTGGCTTGGGGAACCAGTACGAAAAGTAGACCATTAGCGGCAACCAAGGCCAAAGTGTCTGGGTCACCACCGAAAAAGCCTAATTAGGCGCCGTTCACACTGTGCCGACGACAACCCAGCAATTTTCGTCGCCTGTCTGGGACCTTCGTCCCAGTTGCCAGCATGTCGGCGACATTGTGGCACCTATAGCGCGTTTTCGCGCGGTTTGCCAGGCCGGTCTAGGTTGGCCCAGGCTGCACTGATGCTCGCGAAAACACATCCAGACTGGCCCCGTCCCATTCGTGGTTCCTATTGGCTAGAGGATCGAGTGGGCGGTTCTACCGTCCTGCAAACTTGACATCCCCCCCACCCCCCAGACACACCAAAGGATTATTGATTTGACCTCACGTTATACCTCCTTGCTGGCATATGAAAGGTGAACCGTGGTCATCATTATGTGTGTGATGAGAGTCAGATTTACAAATCTCTGGACGGAGAAAAAATCCAGCAACACAATATTGCACGACCTGTCGCACCCATGTCAAACGTTTATTACATCACTATAATATATAACCTATATAGCCATCATTACGAGCGAGCGCGAAGCGCTCGCGAGTCCTCACTGGATACGGGATTTGTCTCACATATAAGCGGGATACGGGATTTTTCTCACATTTCTTCCCATATCATCTACATTCACTACCATGATGTTATTTCCTGCAAATTGCTCATATAGTAATTCTTCGTGAAATTACTTTGTCTTGCGGTCGGTCATCATGGTGTTTACCAGTTTCATCAGGTCTTATCAGCGGCAAGGAAAGCTGCTGGTCGTCTTCCCCGCTGACTGCAGTGTGCATGCGCCAGTTTTCCCTAGAGCGGGCCAAGGCGGCCCAGCTCCCGAGCCTGGACCATCCCGACCCGTTCCAGCCCGGTCTAGCCCGCCTCGCGAAAACAGCGTCCGGCCCGACTTGAGCCAGTCTATACCGGTCTAGAACTGTTGCAAAAATGCGCCTCTAGTCTCAAAACGAGTTTCATTGATCATTTTCTGAACTGGTGCCATGTCTACGACAACCACGACTCTGCCAATCGATTGGCCGACAGTCGCAGACTTTCTTGACGACATTCATGCAGACGGTCGTCGACTGTCGGCAAGACTGTCTGACAATCTGAATGTCCAGTTTGGCCAGCGAGAAAAATTTGTAAGCCGACACTTTGACAACTGGTTAGCGGATGGTCAGCGTCTAAAAATATTCAGTCTTGAGACATCCTGCTAACATGTCGGTAGCTAGTATCCCGCCAACATCCCGACAATATGTAGCCGATATTTACAAGCCGACAGTCGTCACGAACGTTCATTAAACGGAGGGCTGTCGTCACGACAGTCCATCATTAGTAAATTAGGTAGTCAGCACCGACGACTGTGCCGACAGGAAACTATCAAAATTTGAAAAATGGCCCCGACAGTCTGCGCGACTGTCTCAGGACAGGCCAAGACTGTTTTGGACAGTCTCGACGAATGTCCCCGACCTCCCTCAGACGTCAACCGTAAACGACCGTTGGGCCCTTGGACCCTTGGACCGTTGGACCCTTGCCGACTCTTGTCGGTAACAATCAGTCGATATATATATATATATATATATATATATATATATATATAATATATATATATATATATATATATATATATATATATATTTAGTAGCGGGGCAGATGTATTTGTATTTAATAAATTAGCTATTGTCACCTGCATGTCACAGCAGCGAGGGGCGGTGTGAGTTATGTCCGCTGGTTACGCCTCAGTAGAAGCTAGACAGTTAGGAGAGTGTGAGAGACGGATATTGGTCTAGGCCCGCAGGGTGGTCCAACTACGGGCCCAGGGGCCCGTAGGGACCGCGGGTTGATTTTTTGTGGCCCGCGAGCACTCATATTAACACACTCACACTCATATTAACACACTCATTGTCTTGGGCGACTTCAATGCTACTACTGGCACTGTGAGAGATGGCTACGAGTTATGTGTTGGTCCCCATGGCTCCTTCGTGCCCAGATCTTTCCTTTGGTATAAAAAATCGTCTGTTGTTAGCCATAAAACTACGAAAAGTAACTGAATATATCATATTAGTTAGTCATCAAGATACTAACAATGTTCCTATCTAGCCAAAATATTTGCTTAATTCACTAATATCGTATAAATGGTAGTCAACTTACAATGGAAATTACGGCTCTGGGCATCAAGGGGTTAATAATTCATTTAACATATATACAAAACATTAAAAGCTATCTGCGATTCCAATGTTTGTATATGAAATAAAACTGTTATTGAATGACAAACTTTCCCATTCCCACGTGAATAGTTCTTTTTTTATGTTAAAAAGACTGAAAAAAAAGACCCCAAACTTCCATAAAGAAGGTCTAAGAATATGACTAGCATTATTATGTATCACTAAGAGTTATGTATTAACTTAGTCTTTTAAGACATACGTTATTGTTTTCTTTACGTGGACGACTGCCTAGCCGTCAGTTGTGAGGTTACTTCCGTCCGTTTGATGAGAGTTCTAAAGCGGGTGACCCGGATGAAACACAACCTCTTTGGGTTCATAATTCTTGTTGACCAGTGGACGTTTCATACCGAGTGCGTAAAATCTATGCAACGAGTTTTTTATTCGGAGATGTTCTACCCGCCAAACTCGACTTGTATCTTTCCTTTTCCTCTCTCTCTCCTAGACCAGTGTCCTCCTTCGGGACACAATCATTGTCTGGGGCGACTTCAATCAGTGCCTTACTACTGGCACTGTGACGAAGATGGCTACGAGTAGTATGTAGTTTGGTACCCATGGCTTCCGGATTCAGAACATCAACAGTTCTCTGCTTCGAATTTTGCAATGTCCCAGAAGGTTGAGAATTGCAGGTTCTTGGTACAGACAGACCAGAGTGTGCACCTCGTGGAACATGGATAGTAGTGCCGGAGGGGTAGCTAAGGAGATTCGACCACTGTCCTCGTTGTAACTAGTTGAGATCCTCCAGACAATGCCGGGATGTACCGGAGTTGCTGAGGTCACTTGCTGAAAAGATGACACAGGACTTTGGTTGTTGGCTACATATTAAGCTTCATGTTCAAGTCCAGTAACGAATCTATCGTAACCATACTGTGTTCGTCATGAGAAAACTGAAGGACTGACAATGCTCATGAGTATGCGGTGGCCACCGGTACCTCTCAAATCCGGTTAGATGTGCTCGGCCCTCGAGGACATGGTAGAACCCGGTTGGATACCTTCACAACACGTGAAACTCTACAGGCTAGCCAAGGATTGTCATTGGGGAGCGCACGAGGTCAAGGGTGTGATTGTCTGGACGGATTTGACGCTGGAAAAAAAACGAGGAGAGTCGCGCTGCCAGGTTGGGCTGGAAACCAGGGACCAGCACAGGGCTCTGCCACGCCGGACTAGGAAACCTCATGGAGAGAAAAGGAGAGGTATGCTCAGGAGTAACGCTGAGGATGTCGAGGGTCATTTGACGCTTAAGACCTCCGACCCGCCTACCGAGCCTGAAGAAAGCTATTTCCCGTTCCAAGTCTCACCGAGGCAAGTGCTATTCGAGCAGCAGCATGGCACCTCGTGTCGGAAAATGGCATGGGCAGATGGCTCGTGGGCTGAAGTACTTTGGGCAGTGGTTCACGGTTGGGACCCTACCACAACCGAGCAGCTAACACCATGGGTTACAGCAGTGGATGCCGATCCTCCCATTGACGAAACCGCACCCATCTCTGACGAAAGTCAGAGAGGCTGTAGCAAGTTCGAGGGGTGGATGGAAAGGGCAGGCTGGTGTTGTTTCGTAATAATCAGTGCGGAGCTCTCAAAGGCTGGGGGGTAGAGGCCTAATGAATCCGCGGGTGCATGCTGTCATGACTGCGTGGTCAGTCAGCACAATGTCAGTCGGTCAGTCAGCAATATATTGGTACCAATTCCAGGTACCATTACTACTGACTGGAAAAGGTGGCTGGTCGTCCACATCTGGTGCAAGGGGAAAGGGGCCGTCAGACTGCAACAATTTACCGCGGTATTAACACTGCTCAGCTGCTAGCAAAAAGTGCTTGCCCATCTATTGCTGACACGAATCCGCAGTCATCTGCTGAAGCATCACAGACCTCAGCAGTCTGTGGTTCACGCCTGGAAAGTCAACAAACCGGACCGTTATCCTAGCGCTTCGGTCCTGGTGGAAACGCCGACGGGAGTTTCGACAGGGGATGCCTGCAGCCTATGTTGATCACGCAGGCGTTTGGACGCAGTGCATCGTGATTAACTTTGGGATCTTCTGCGACTTCGCGGGATCCTGAAGGACTACTTTTGATAACGTCTGTATTATGGGATCTTGAGAGTGCTGTTGAAGGTGAGGGGCAGGTGTATCAGCTTCTTTCCTCCGTTAATACAGGATCGTTGAGGCAAGTGTGACGTCCTGCCCCCATCACCTTTTCAATGCTTGCCCATGGACTATGGGTATTGAAAGGTTTGTAGATCAAAGTGATTGCTGGAGCACCGTCGGCAACACCAAGATCATCTGCTCTTGTCTTTTGCCGAGGCATCTGCAGTAATCTTTGCTGAGTCGCCGCTGCACGAGGAGGCAAAGCATGGGAAATTGAGGTCTCGGCTTAAGACCAAGGTCCAGGTGTTGGGAGGACTTACTAGATGAAAGCCAGTACAAGTCTGTTCATGACGTGCGGCGAGGACCATGATATCTGAAAAGTTGTACTATACCTGGTATAGTTAGCGCCGAAGTCATTAATGGACGCGGGTCTACGTCAGATGTCTTACGGCGGATTGGCATAGACACAGGTGCTATGGACTCGCTCAGCTGGAGTATTCGGCGATGTCAGTTAAACCTGCGCTTCCAGGGAGCCCTCCCCCCCCCTCTCGACAAGATCCGGATAGACTCTTCTAAGTGGCTTGTTTGACCCTTCCCTCTCACCTGTAGTATATATGGTTGTGACCCCCCGACATGGACACTAATAGGGAACTTGAAGATCTTTTTCTTTTTTGGAAGGAATCAATGCCTTTGGTAATAAGTGTCTCGAAAAGGCATGGGGATCACTGGGGCTGATTTACGTGTCACAATCAGCGATTGCAACGTGACGACGAATCGAGACCTATTAGCTGCATAGTCCGTCAACGCTAACTTAGCTATATGGGCACTGTGGCACGATACCCTCGAAACGATCCTTCCCATAGGGGTTTGTATCTGTAAATAGATAACCGGACCGTAGAGGAGGCCAAGGCTGGGCGCCCCACAAGGCTCTTGGCTGGGGAAGTTGGATGTTTCTTGTCGAGAGCTGCTTGGTATGGGGAAAGGAAGCCTGCATGGACAATTCCCCGGGCAGTGGTGGACCCCTCGGGAGTGGGTCGTAGAGTTGGCGAGCGACGCGCCGCCCGGCGTATGTCCCAATGATGATGATCTGCATAAAACCCAATCCCCCCTTCCCCCACACCAAACACCCATCCCTTCTCCACCACCGACACCCATCCCCTAATCCCCCACTACCAAAACCCATCACCGTTCGACACACCAACCACCCTTTCCCTTCGGCCCCACCACCAACAAACATCCCCGCTTCCCCCACCAACCAAACACCAACCCTCCCCTTACACCGGACCCCCAACTAACCCACATTCCTCTTCCCCACCCACAACACACCCTATCCCACTTCCTCCACCACCAACAACATTCCACTTCCCTCACCACCAAAATCAATCCATTCCACCACACAACAACAACACCAAACACACATTACTTTCCCCCCTCCACCAACACCCATACACTTCCCCCCCATGACCCACCAACAACACAACCCTTCCGCATCACTAACACCCAACCCCCTTCCCCAACAACACATCCCTTTCCCCCACCCAAGCCAAGTCCCCATCTCACCACACTACCAACATCCATCCGCTCTCACCAACTACCAACACCATCCCCCTTCCCTCCACCACCAACCACCCATCCACATTTTTTCCTCTCACCACCAACTCTATCCCCTTCCACCACACCAACACCCACCCCCTTACTCAACCTTCCCACCACCAACACCCCCCCCATACATTTCCCCCACCACCTAACCACCCATCCCGTCTCCCCCCCACCACCAACACCGACCCCTTCCCCCATTCCTAAACACCCAACACCTTCCCCACACCCATCCCTTTCCCCCACCACCATCCCTTCCCCACCACCAACATCCTTCCCCTTCCCCCCAAAACTCCAAACACCCATCCCCTTCCCACACACACCAAAATCCATCACCCTTCCTCCTACCACTCAATATATATAGATATTTATCCCCTTCCCCCACCACCAACATCCACCCCCGTTTCGCAAAAATACTTGGAACGCAAAAAAACTTAGGATGGGAATAACGTCGGAAACTTTTTTGCCAATTTCGGTGGGACCGATTGAATTTGTTAACGGTTTTTGTATATTTGATAGTGCACTAGGCTGTCTGCTGTAGATTCCTCGCTGCTGCCCGCTCAGTATATCCTAAGTTATCATCTAGAGGGAAAGAGGTTGTCTGGCTTTAATCCCGTTTCCCAATCTTCCTTACAACCTCCCCCTCCTGCTCCATCCATTCCCCCCCCCCTACAGCCTCCTCCACGTCTACTAAATTATTATGCCGTGCAAATCCCTATCAATTGTTAAGAATACACAAATAGTAACCTTGAATCGAGGTGGGAAAACTATGGGCCAGATAGCGAGGGAAATGTGAGTCTCCAAAAACACTGGTGCAGGCGGTCGCAAGATGGTGAGTTTGATACTGCTTTGGCGCCGAAGAAAGGGTCAGGGCGACAAAAAAAAACTTCAAAGAAGACTGATCAACTGCTCAAAAGGATTGTTGATGTCAACAATCCTATAGCCTATTTTGTTTGGACTACATCCCATTATATAAAACAAGTGTTGAGTCTGAATAAATAATAAATTACACGCTTTACATACAATAATTTCACGTGATCATGTTCAATGCAATACACACAGACATACAGATACGTAAGTACTAAAATATGGAAAATTTATAACCCAACCGTTGCCTAACATTGCTCGGTTATTTAAGTCTTTACGCCCACGTTTCAAAGATTTAGTAAAGAAGTATATAATAATTCTAACCGCCAGTGTCTTTAAACACTCGTTAGGTGCATCTACGGTCTCCACCGTCTTCTTGGAAGCTAGGTAAAATACGTAGATATTAAAGTACATGAGTCCATGGTATTATAGGCCCTGTGTCCTCCGCAGATAAGTTCTGAAAAGACAGCTGTCAGTGTTACTCAAAATCGAAACACCCCCCCCTAGTATAGTTCTATTATAACCTTTTTAAATAATGTGTTGTATATTTTGTTACAGTAGGAGGAAGACATATTTATAATAAGTATCCACTATTAATAAGGACATTTATTTTATTAGGCCTGCCATAAAATATAAGCAATGCTTTTTTTACCCTTCGTTATGGCACCAGGTACCAAGGACAATCCTACCTCTTCATAACGTGGGCAGGTACACTAAACAACGTTAAAATTATGGTTGATAGTGAGGACTTTTTCAGCCGCCCATTCCTTTATTGGTGCCTCCCTTTTTTTTTTTATATGATTTTCTTTTTTTTTTTTCCCTTTTTCTTGCTATTGTCCTTTTTTTTTTCTCCCCCTCCTTTCCCCCCTCCCCCCCCTCCCCCCCTCCCCCCCTTCCCCTCCCTTCCCCTTTTTTCCAACTCTCCTCTTATCTCCCATTTCCCCCTCACTCTCTCCCCCCCTCCCCCCCCCCCCCCCCTTTCCCCCCTACCTCCTCTAAGACAACCAAAGATATGGCTATGTACAAACAGAATCCTCCCAGCAACAAAAGGATCGTTACTCCTCCCACTCAACATATATGAAGCAATCAATCATGGGGGCATAAGCGGGCTGGGAGCTCTTTCTGTCGCTCGCCACCCTAATTGTATTTTGCATCCCCGGGGGCACACGAGCGATTTCCCATGCAGTCTCTATTCTCATTATTTTTATACAAGCAGCTGTCCGCAGATGAGCCAGAAACATCAACTCTGCAACAAGATTCAACGCAACAGGTGGTGCAGATCTCCCCCTTGCGACCCTCACGCCGGAGTGTCTACAGAACAACCACGATGATCCCCCCCTTCTTCTTTTTTAGGATCGTTTTTCCGCTGGGTTGAGCGTTCACCATGCCATTATCCAGCCACGCAAGTGGGCTGCTGAGGGACAAATGCAGGTATAGGCCATTCGATTCCACAGTCTCACGGGCAATATCACGTATGCATGGAGACAGTACGCCTCACATCATTCCCGCACTATGTACCCCAATGATTCTGCGAAGCAACCCACTTATTACCTATATATGGCCTTTTTTTATTGCCATCTTTTATCCGTCTCCCCCCCTGTTTTTGCCCCCCACCTCCCTACCCCCACTATATCTATCCCTCCTCTTTATCTCTCCCCCCCCCCCTCCCCCCCCATGGCTAACTGTTCGCTCCCATTTCTCTAAATGACCATAGAGTAACGACCACCTTTTCGGTTGTCTTTTATCCACTCTAAGCGACTTTTTCCCCACCCCTCCCCCCCCCCTATGCTATTCGCCCCGACGTCTCCGGCATCTAGTTGTCCTCCTGCACAGGTTACCGACAACGCAAACCACTTTTTATCTTCCCATGAGCGAGTCCATAAAACACTTTTCGTGGTCTTCCTTTTTTGCAATGCCGGTATCCCAGTCAAGGATCACTCCCGCCGTCACTATATGTGAAGTCTCATCCCGCCCCCTGTTTTAATGTCCCATGGGCACTCCCTTTCCCCCCCTCCCTCCTCTCCCCCAATGGCCTTCACTCCCCCTTTCCTCCCTCCCCGCTACCCATCGTTCCCCCCCACCACCCCGGTTTTATTTTTTTGTAAAACTTTGTCCAATCCGACATCCTCAATGTCACCTCGCCACACGCCCCTCCCCCTGCCCATCATGAATAGACCTGTACTCCATGCCTCTCTCATTTTTTCCCTCAGTCCTCTCTTTCCCTATAGCTCTTTCTTCTTTTTTCTCAAAAACTTACTCTCCTCCTTTCCCCCCCTTGCTCGACCCCCATGTCTTCCTTGCAGTCCAGTCCCCCCCGCTTCACTCCCCGACCTCTAAGGTCCCAAAGGCCTTTGCCTAATCCTCTCCGTGGCAGGCCTCGGATGTATTTGTTTCCATTCACCCCAGCGACCTCAAGCCGACTTCACATCAAGCAACCATAGAATTATTTTGCATCATCTCTCGGCAAAAAAATTGACTATGACTACCGTGATCTTGGTGTTGCCGACGGTATGCTCCACCCCCAATCACTTTGATCGTACAGCCTTGTCCACATACCAGTCATACAAGCGTTGAAAGTGATGGGGCAAGGACGCACCCTGCACGCACTACTGTATTCACAGGAAAGAACGCTGGATACACCTGCGCCCCACACTGCACAGCACTCTCAGTCCCAGAATACAGACAGTATCAAACCAATAGTCCTTGCCAGGAATCCCATCGAAGTGCAGAAGACCCAGAGTTTCCATAACACGACCTGCACTGACCGTTGATCACCCAAGCCATAGTTTTGAGAAATCAACATAGGCACTGCCCAAGCTCTATCCACAATGTCGAACTCACTTCACCGGACCTGTTTGTTTTTTTCCTCCCCACTCCTACTCCCCAGGTATCAATACGATTAAGCGCCTAATCGATACGCGCCCGTTGTTTGACTTATCATGGCCCCATTTCCCCCCCGTCCTCTCTGTTTTGGAACCCAGACTTCTGTGAGGGCTATGATGCTTCACCAGACGAATTCCCCCCTCCCCCCCCCTCCCCCTTCCACTGACCCCCGACCAACACTTCGTGTCGCAATAGATGGGCATACGACACCTTGCTCTGGTGACGCTGAGCAGTGTAACTACACCGCGGTAATTGTTGTCACAGTCCACGCACGGTCCACTTTCCCTTTCCCGATAGGGTACGACAGCTCTACCTCTTTCCAGTTTCTATGCCCATGATCTCGGAATGGTACCGATCTTGCACCACACAGCGTCAGGACAGCATGCAACCCGCGGAACATGGCAACGTATTCTCACCCTCCATGTCTTGCTCTATCTTGAGGAGCTCTGCCACTGAGATTACAAACGACCCAGCTGCTTTCCACCTTCAACTTTTTTTGCTACAGCCTCTTGACTTCGCGTCCTCTAATTCCCCCCTCCTTTCCTTTTTCTCGCGTATATTGATGTTCGTGTGCGGGTTCGTTCACACCCAATGGGAGCCGATCTGGCCATCCACTGCCTGTAACACCAATGTGTGAAGCTGTCAGTGGAGGGTCCACCCTGTGGAACACACTGCCAAACGGACACACAGCCAACGGAGCCATCTGTCCCATCCATGTCCAACACGAGGCGCACATTGCTGTTCGTACTAGCACCCGACCGAGATGGATGACGGGAACGGAGCTTCTTCAGGGATTCTTGGTAGGCGGGTCGGGAGGTACTATCACAATGATTCCTTTAGCTGAAGTCTGGAAAATCCCGCACAGAGAGACTGAGATATAAAGTAGGGAGTTTCTGTATAATCCAGGACCCAAATCCGAAAGGTTTGAACAGGAAAACCGGAAGAATGAAGGGATACGGCTTTCTTCAGCTTCAGGAGTGGTACCAGCTTTTAAGCGTAAGCAACAGAGGTAACCGGGTCTTTACTACATTTTTTTCTATTATTAATATGCTTATGAGGCAATTTCATTAATTAAATAAAGCATAAACATTTGTTTTGCCAGCATATATGAGAGTGCTGAAGCAGTTACCTCCCTATATTTAGTGCCATTGTGGGCTGCCCTCAGTACGTTTGCATACTATAATAAGCCAGCTACCTGACAATATGTTATACCTGTCCCCATGACATTAACAATATCTTTCAGGACAGCCAGAGGATACCTATCATCCTCAATAAATGTAATCACATTAATGAAACTGTACCGCCTTTTTAGGACCTAGGAACCATAGTGGAATCTAGGATTTATTCAAGTTTAATATTATCAATATTTTTCTATTATTCTATTTATTTTTACCCTGTCCACAATGACAGTAACACATTTTGTGTGAGGACCAGGGAAGAGGACTATTTCTTCCCTGTACCTGATCACCTTTCTCATGTTAACTTCATTCACCATGTGATTTTAAACTGTCCGTCCTTTTTCACCGGAACACTAGGAACGTAGATTCCCTAGCTTCCACCCTCCTCTCCCCCCCCCGTGTTTATAGTTCTCACGGCGTCCTCTATTCTGGTGGTGATGTCCGGTCCGGTTTGTCACCAAGCTATTCTATAACATCCTGATCTTTCAGCATTTCTTTTTTTTGATTGTTCCCCAACTACCTATCAGATTTTTTCCCCACACACTTTCTTAGGCAGTTGTTCGCTCTCGATGATATACCGCCTTACGCCCACCGGCACGTCTCGGCCTCTCTGTCCGGGGCTTCCCCGGGTTGTCCTCCGCTTGGGGGGGGGGGGGGACAGAGGTTAGGTTTGAATACCCTGGCCAAATGGCACCAACCATACCCCCTGAGGTGTTCCCACGCGGACGGGAATCCTTTGAGTACACCGGACATCCCAGTGGAACTTCTTATAGACTCGACTCTCACCCCTTTTCTTCCAAAAAGCCAGACCTGTTCCATATTGATGTAACCCCCTTCACGCGGATACTCAAATCATAGGCCTACTCCCCTGTGCGCCGCAGCCCTCCAGGGTTTAATTAAAAATATAAAATACCATTGATGATCATCTTTTAAAGTGCCTAAATGAATAGGATGCTCATTCCATAACAGACATCTATGTTTCGTCTGGTGTGGAGGCTACCAGCTAAGTGAAGAGTTAGTCAAAGGGGGTCCAGCAACAGCGGTGTGTTTATCCCCTTCGGGATTTTTTACCGTTGCTGCCAGGACGCACAAGCGAAACTACTTACTACTCAGATAATACAGCTTATGTTTGGTACATAAATGCTTCATTCCCCATGCATTCATTCATCATTCATACATCGTGTTTTATCCATACATCAAGACTAATATATGAATATCTGACTATTAGCCTCGCCATTGAAGGACCCTCGACCCCCCCCGCAGGGCGCGGCACTAGCGTCAAACACGTGTAAGTTGTAAAGCCTTGAACTTATTACTCACACTAACTCTCCCAAGCCACCGTATATATAAGAGGTGTCTATACAAATTAATCGCAAAACTTGACACTGTTGACATACAAGCCGATGCAAAACGACAATATTGTACCAATAGTTTTTTACGCCCCCCATTAATCTTCCCGGAACCTCTGCATGCGCTCAAGCCTTTCCGTTGCAAATACATGTATCCCACGATCAACCCCCATATATGTTCACCAGCCCGCCCTACGTGAACCATAAATAGCGAGTAGACCGCATTTGTACCTAGAACGCAGGGAAGGGGTCAAACAGAAAGTGCCCCATATTTTCTACACGGCCTATTGAGGAGAAGGTGCGACATATGGCCCCCCCATAGCTGGGCAACAACATTTATGGTAACACCTCCTTCTGATCCTACCCTTTCTTCACTCTCTTTCCCTGTGCCGCGACGCCTATTAGTATCCCATTAAAGAGTGATGGACTCGCTGTGCCGGCGTGTGGAGACTACAAGATTACAGGAATAAGGTGTGCAAAGTGACCAGTACACTCTTACAAAGGATACTCGAGGATATCCCATTCTGTCTGATCTCCAGGGGGTCCGTGGGGAAAGCAATTTACCACAAGATTGATATGCACTGCGCATACTCCCAATTCCGGTTGATGAGGATGATCCCCTTCAGGAAAATTTTTCTATTTAGGTCAAACTTCCACACCGGGCCTCTTCAAGTGAAACGCTCACGTCGGACGTAACGCTTCTGTGTGTAATGTTTTCCAACGCCTCATAAGCAAGCGTTGGCGGGGAGGCCTTCCTGGTCGGCCAAGTTGTTAGTCGTCTTGAGTGCCCCCCCCCCCCCCCCTGAACTCAAGCCCCCTTCCGAGCTCGATCCTGCCCGGGCCCCCCCCCCTGCGTCTTCGCAAATCTTTTACAAGGAGCCCTCGGTAGGGGAGCAGAAGGTCCGAGTTTCAAGTTCACAAAAAAGAAACTGGCCCCCCCCCCCCACCAAGCCATCGTAGACTGTGAGCCGAAGCAACCCACATGCAGCGTGACTACCTGTCGCCGATTGCCCCGAGTGTGACGGGGATCTAGGGGCTGCATGCGGCCTAACCTGGAGGGGATCAAGTAACATCCATAGAAAATGAGATCGCAACCGTCAAGAACAACACGGTGTCAATATATAAAAAAAAGTCCAGCTGCGCCACCAACGGGCGAGTCGAGCAGCATCAGGACCTCTCCATACATACGCCTACAGGCCCCGATATCGGCTAAAGCGTCACCCAAAAAAAAATATCGGTGCAGAAGGGCGTTGGATTTGGTTCCCCCCCTTTCTGTGTCGATCTACCTGGGCCCGGATCCTCACTACCAACTAATATTATACTCTTAAGTGTTACTCTAAGTGTAAAGTTGTTTTCCTATTACGGAAATCGCACTGCTATCCTCATTCCACTTTGCAGGTTAGGTATAATAGCAGATCCCTGGCTACATTTGGATCGCCGCGTACCCCGCTAAAACGCCTGCTATTGGACGCTTCCCCCCGTCTACCCCAAAAAACCAATATACCGACATGGAAAGAAAATATGTATTTCTAAGAAAATGAAGAAAGTAATCTATGAAGATAAAGATTTACTAGATAAACAGTATAAAGCAGAATAATGTTAACAGGAAGAAAATGTTCATAGAATTGTTACCAAACTGCGACGATTCATAAGGGCTGTTGCCGGGGAGTGTTTCACTTTTCACAGTCAAGCAACTGACGGTTCCCTTCCCTTTTCTCACCTTTAATGTAAAAGCGTTGTCATTCTGAGGTTGTGCAGGGTGTGACGTGTCTATTGTGGTATTAAAATGTTTGTATGTAGCGGCAGAGGCCACCATTTTTGTTAATTCCTTATTTTTAGTCACCTCTTGGTGCCCCCCCCCCCACCCCGCGTACAGCTGACGTATTACTCTCGCCCACCTAACAGTATTAGACTGTGCTCCTCGTCTCTTACCAATTCTCGCTATACTACGACAAAGGGTCGCGAAAGACTCTCGGTACCATAAAAGTCAATGCAGACCGTATAGGTTTCCATACGGAATGGCTTCTCTGACTTTCTGAATGGAAACAAAACAATTTCTCAGCTTACCATCTGAACGCGTTGGGAACTAAGACTGGTTGGATGGTGATGTGACCACAGCTTCACTCATTGCCTGACCGAGCCTCGCTAATAAGACTTTCCCTACGTAGCTGGGTAGGAGAAATCTCCTTTTATTGGTTAACTTTCGTTATTGGCACCACGAGTTCGAGGACGAAACTCACTTTTTCCTGAATAGATGTTGTGTTCTGATTTAAGGTGCACAGTATAGAAAAATAGGTCGATCCTCAAAAAACAGGTAGAGAATTTAATTAACCACGGCACATCAGAACTTTTTTTACGAAAACCAATAGGATAACACCTCCCCACATAACCAGTCACAGAAATACGTATTTATTTTTTTCCACAATTTCTTTTTAAGCACCGTCCTCTAACCTATCGCCCCTGACCACTCCCCTTTCACTTGTCGGAAAGTTGCAGCGACAGCTTTCCCTCCACACGTGGGCTAATACGCTCCACCTGAATAATTGGAAGAAATTAAAAAGCTCTTTTCTTATTTCATTATTGTCACCTATACAAACTTTTCTCGCTTTTTTTTTTTTGCGTACAAAGAACAAGATGATAGCTGCCTTTTTTTTTTTAGTTGCCGAAATCATTGGCGCGGAACTGGTGAAACCTGCTGGTGTTAGGTTGGTAACGTAACTTACCTATGGGGAGCCTCACTCACCCCCTCAAGATCCCCCTGCTCGTTGTAACCTAAGCTGAAAGAAACCTAACCCAATACCTAGACTAGCCTGTTCAGTCTATTGTGTGGTATAGGGGGGTTGAGAGGAGCTAATATTAAGTATTGGTAATACTGACGTAAAACTATGCTAGTGGGTGTGTGGGTGGTACTCCTGCCCTTGCCTGTAGACCCTCAACAATTAAAATCAGCAAATCCCAATATAATAACTTGTGTTCCCTCTCCGTTTTTTTTTTTTTTCCTCCTCCTTTGTGTGTGGTGAAGATGCTTGGAAGACAATATGGAAAACCATATTAGCCACTGTTTTGTGATACTGCTGATTTATAAGACAAAAATAACATTAATGCAAGCGTTGAATTGATAAGTCATATGAAATGATTTACCTGGTTAGTTTTTCAAAACAAGTTCATATGATGAGGATAGGTTAGGTTTATCGGTTTAGATGGAGTCACGTTAGATTTGGTTCAGGTTGATTGTTTAAGCTATTTTAGTCTATGCCAGATTTGGTTATCCCTTATTTGTGTCTCGTGGTGTCCTAGGGATTCTTGTGTAATTTATGCAAATCTAATGGTTGCTGTACGGTTCGCCCGGCCGGCCGGCCAGGGCTGCTGCAGTGGGTCAGCGAAGACTCACAGCCGGTCAATGCAAACAACTTTTCTATGGCTTACTAGGAAAAAATATAGATCTAATTCGTTTCTAGAAGTATATAGACTAATCACTACATGGAGTTTAGATTATACAGAACACGCGAAGCTGTAAGGACGGCAGAAAGAGCCCAGTCTCCCTAATACTTAACTATTGGTCTGTGGTGCAATTATTTCAAAAGAATATTCCCTACTTACACTCCTATAGCTCATCTCACACTTATTCGCTCAACATTGATGCTTTTGTCTCTTCCCGGTTCAGTCACATGACCATTCCCCCCACTTCTCCCGCCTGATCCTGTAGTTCTTTTGGTCAATTGAGTTTAACCCAACAACGATTTTCTTGATGCGCCTTCTGTTTTCTAGTGTGTTTTTATGGTTTGAATGAATCTTCTAACCGTTCTGTTCGCATTTCTTTTTTTTTTTTTTTTTTTTTTTTGGCACCCCTGCCCCCCCAACCCCATGCCCCCCTCCTCCCTTACCTCTCTACATCTTTAATTTCTCCCCTCTCTCCCCTCCCCTTACCTACCCCTCTCCCCTCCACCCCAAACAAACATCCCCTTATCCCCCCCCCAAAAACAAATACAAAAAAAGCGACAGAAACGGTTCGCAGATTTTCATCAAAAACTAACAAAAAACAGAAAAAAGAAGGCGCACAGAAAACGTGGGTGGGAAATAAATGAGCAGAGAGGGGAACAAGAAGGAAGAAGAGGCAAGGGGGGCGTATTTAGTGTCGCGGGTCAGGGGTATCGCTGTCAATGCAATTAATGCGCGTTTTTAAAGAGGCTCTGTAGTGCAAGATCAGACAGCTCACTGACACGAGATATAGTACGTACCCTGCACGTATTTATAAGGGATTTGCGAGAGCCTTATTCCTATATCGTTTTCGCCCGGTCCCCCCCCCTTTGCTCCCACATTATCGAGGAGTTCTATTTGGATCTCGGTGGTGGTCTCAACCCATCAAAACCTTTCCTTCGTCAATCTAAGTCAGAGAGGAGAGTAATAGAGAGATTACACCCTACTTTTAATGAGATCACAGCGTCCCCTTTCTTAAGACACCGTTTATCATTTTTCGTGATTCTACTGTGTCCCTTTCTGATTATTTGATACACTTTCTTGAGTCTGGAAACACATATATTACGTAACACGCTTCGCAAATGTTTGGGAGCGACTGAAACAAGCAGGATACAGGCCAATGAAAAGAAAGTGCTCATCCTCAAGCCATCAGTTGAATACTCTAGGTAATCGAAATCAGCGCTGATGGTCTCATCACACAAAGTGAAAACAGTTAGGGCCCGTGAGAGAAGCGCCTGAACCACCGTGCAAAGCAGAAACTAAGGTCGTTTTTGGGCTCATCAACTACTATGCAACATTCTGCCGAAATTTGTCATCCCTCTCTCTCCCCTAGAGCATCTAACAAGAAGATGTAGTATGGACATAGGAACTCGGTAAAACTGCCGGGACTTTGCCTTGATGGATGGGTAAGGAAGTTGATGAGTACCTCTCAAGGCGGTAAATTACGACCCGACAAGCCCTCATCTGGAGTGCGATGCCAGTCCTCGGGATAGGTGCGGTGTGCTCTCGTACAAGTTGCAAGATGGCACCAGTCGACCTGTGTCGTTTTGCGTCTCGCAGTTTGAGTAGGGCTGAAAGTAAGTACTCCCAGATTGACAGAGAAGAGGCTTTCATTGGTCGCGTAACGAGATTTCCGTCAATTTGTGTGTGGCAGAAAATTTACCTTAATCCCGGACCACAAAACGCTGGTGCCACCATATTTGGACGGAATGCCTCGATCCCTGCTAGGGTGTCTCCACGTGTGCAGCGATGGCACCCACACTTCTGCTACAATATGACATTCAGTATAAGAAAGGACCTGATATTCCCAATGCAGATACCTTAGCCGTCATTCCCTTACCTGACCTACCACGCTGTACTCATACCCTGAAGAGCTGGTCTTGGGCTCAACATGCTAAATTCAGAATCGGTTAGTGAATGTCGATGTTGTCAGAAAAAGTACAAGACAAGAGTCCACTGTGTCACAATTTCTGCAATGGTGCGGTGGGATGGCCAGAGAAACGACCTTGGTGGAGTCTATAGCCCTTACTTCACCAGGGCGGTATGAAATATCAGGATGGAGGATGTAGTAGGGATGGAGGATGGTGTGATAAGTAGGTGATGGGATAGATGGCTGATAGGATGGATGGGATAGGAAGGATAGTAGTGAGGGGATAGTAGTGATGTAGGATGGTGTGAGGATGTAGTAGGGATTATAGTAATTGATGATCTACTAACTGGCTTGAAGTAAAGTTGGTAACAACACCGTTCCACTGCTGTACGGGTGATGTGCTAGGACACGATTTTGGCACCCATGGTCTCCTTGACGATGGTCAGTGATAAAACGAAAACTGCTTTACAAGTGAAGATTTCAGAAACTTTTCGTCTGACAAAGGGGAATGAAGCACATTCAAATCGGCGCAAAGACACCCTAATACAAATGGACTTGCTGAGAAGGCTGTTCAAATCTTCAAGTCCAGCATCAAGAAGTTGAAAGATCTATACCTCTGAACTCGCGTAAGAAACAGGTTTTGTACAAGTACAGCAAAACTCTAATCATAGCACCAACAGGGAATCCATCTCGCCTGCTGAATGAAACAGGGCCGGGCGTACGAAACACCTCTCTATGACAGAGTGATTTAAAACTATCGGGTTTAGAAGAGACAGATGCGCGTGCGACTCACTATGACAGGAGAAGCTACTACCAGGTACTTAGTGGAGGGGAAAGTATATACACATTGTGGGGGGCCTAAGGTAACCTGGATTCCCGGAATAGTCCACTCCCCCACCGGTCCCCTTTTCTACAGGATTGAGATGGAGGATGGGCGTGTGGTCAGGAGGCACGTTGACCATAGACGCACCCGCCACACCAGTGCTACGGCTACCGGACCGGAAGAGTTCGAGTCGATTCTGCAGGATTTAGTAATGGAGCCACAGATAACTGATGACACGCCCACTACCACTGAGGATCAACCGCCAGTTTATCCAAGGCCTGGAGCTTCCGCTCCGGAGATTCCGTCTCCAGGCACTCCGGCTGGCCCAGATGCTGCTGCCGAAGCTGTGGTTCCCAGGCGTTCGGGACACATTAGACGAGCACCTGATCGCTTAGGTTACTGATGCTGTAAAACAGATGTTTTATCTTGTATGTATATGCACTGCGTTATTGAGGTAGTTTTTGTTCATGTATTGTTTGCAATCTTAAGGGGGAAGGAATGTCTGATCGGGGAATTAAGGTTTGCTGTGTGGTTTGGCATTCATTAAGTTTCGAAAGAGGTTCCGGAATTGCCTTGATTTAATGTATGCTTTGTTGGAGCAGTGGACGCCTCGATTTACACATTAAACTAAGAGCCACTCCTCGAGTTTCCATTCAATCTGCCACCTACTACAATAATATATATATATATATATATATATATATATATATATATATATATATATATATATATATATATATATATATATATATATATATATATATATATATATATAATATATATATACATATTTATATATATACTGTATATATATATATATACATATTTATATATATACTGTATATATATATATATATATATATATATATATATATATATATATATACAGTATATATATAAATATGTATATATATATATATATATGTATAGAGTACATATATATATATTTATATATATATATATATGTATATATATATACAGTTTGCGTGGATAATCACTGCGCGCCTCCGAAAAGGGAATGTTTACACGTATGACGCACCATGTTTATAACAAAATAATGTAGAATATCAACACTTACAATTGTAGTTAGTATTTTGTTGCGTACCCCTTACTCTTGATGACCCTTTGAAGGCGACGTGGTACACTGTCAGCAAGATTTTGAAGGAACTCAGGCTTAAATTCTTCCCAACACTTTCGGAGCTCCATTTCAAGCTTGGGGAGTGTAGAGGTGTCACGTGAGCGGAGTCTGCCTTTAATGATGGCCCAAAGATTTTCTATGGGTGATATATCGGGAGAATTACCTGGCCAGTCATCTATTCTCCCAATCTTGCAGTCATCAAGCCACTGTATCACATCTCGAGCTGTGTGGCAGGATGTTCCATCCTGTTGGAAAATCTGTGCCTGTGTCTTTTCAAAGCAGGCCTCCAGGTGGTCATTTAAAAGATCAAAATACACCACTTTTTTAACAGTTGTGTTCTTTGGGAAAATAAATAAGTTCCCAATACCATGAAAAGTAAAGCAACCCCACACCATTAAACTGGGAGGGTGTTTTGTGGTCTTTCGTGTGTAGCGAGGCTCGGTGGGGTCTAAGCCGGGGCGACGGTACACTTTTGCTGGTCCTCCTCCACTCACACAAAATGTGCTTTCGTCACTCCACAGCACAGCCCGCCACTTGTCGAGAGGCCAATCTCTGTATTTCTTTGCAAAGTGAAGCCTTTTCTTCCTTTGGCGGTCATTTATCAGTGGCTTATTCCGCGCCCGGTAACACCTGTAGCCAAGGTCACGTTTCAAAGTTTCCTGTACAGTACGAAGCGACACATTACCAAGAAGAGTATGATTTTCCTCCTTCAGTTCTCTGGCTGTAAGGCTAGGATTGGCATCAAGCTGTCGCCTTAACACGCTCCTAGTTCTGTTACACGTTTTTTTTTGTTTCCCAGGTTGTTGTTTTTGGGAGCGGGAGATTCACCTCTCCGCCAGCCTTAAATTGGCGGATCAAATTTTGCACTGTTCTAAGCTTTAGTCCTTTAAGCTTGCAAATTTCCTTATTATTGATCCTAGCCTTGTAAAGATCAATGATTGCTTGAATCGTTGTGCCATCCGTATGTTTTCCACCCATTATGTAATCCAGCAAAAACAGGCAGAAACACGGGATGTAGGGGAACGCTGCAGGCTATAAGTTCAAAATCATGCAAACTGTCAACCGCCTATGGAGGGAGGAGAGGGAGGGAAACCCTCCCTCCCACACACCGGTGAGTGTGCAAGATGATGTACGTCGCTGTCAAATATACGATTCATGCCTTCTGCATTTTTTTATAGCTTGGGAAAGAAATCCCTATCTAAATTGCGCGCAAAATCTAATGTATTACGATTATGCATATAGATTAATTATAGTATATAATAAATATTTATATATAGTATAATAATATATATACTATATATATATATGTATATACTATATATATTATATATATATTATATACGTATATATAATATATATATATATAATATATATTTATATATATATATATATATATATATAATATACATTATATTATAATATATATAGAATATTATATATATATACTATATATATAATAATATATATATATAGATATATATATATACTAGTAATATGATTATACATATACTATATTAATATATATTATATATTATATATATTATTATATATCTATATTATATATATATAATATTTATATATTATATCATACTATATAAATAATTATATATATATGTATATATAATATATATATATATAATATATATCTATATATATATATATATATTATATTATATATATATATATATATATATAATATATATATAATATATATATATATTATTATATATATAGATAAATATAATATATATATATATATACGTTATATATATATATATATTATAATATATATGTTATATATATCAATTATATATATATAATATATATATATATTATATATATATATTATATGATATAAAATATATATATATATATATATATTATATATATACGTGATATATATTATATATACGTGTATACATAGTATACCGTATATATATATATATAATATATATATATATATATATATATATATATATATATATATATATATATATATATATTATAATATATATATATTAATATTATATATTATATATATATATATAAAATAATATATATGTATATATATATATATATATTAGGGTGTCCCAAGAAACCGACGTGTATCGGACACACTCCAGCACATGTTGCCCTTGTTCCCTGTCGTGACAAGTTCTAACAGGAAAACTTTCAGCTTCCTCTCTCGTCTTTTACTGGTCGCGCATTTCGTTCAGTTTTCTGCTCGGCGTCAGAGAGTGAGGTAGTTGTCGCGTGTGTCGTTGTCGAGTGTGGTGTCCTTTGTGTCGGTTTGTTTTTCACTACATCTATATTACAACTATCTTAGTGTGTGAACTTAGTCGTTTTAAGTGTGTGCCTGCCGTATTCCTTGTATTTCCATCACTATAAATAATGTAGCTAATGCCTATGTATGTATTTATCGATGTAAAATAAAAGAAACTGTATTCTGGTCTCTTTTGTGTTCCCAGGTCTAACGTGATGGCGTGTGAAAGACGATCTACGGACGTGGTATGGCTACTGGAGAAGTCCCCAACATCGTCATTCCCGGGGAATCATCTTCCGTCGAGAGGCGAGGTTCTCCAGGTGTTTTTGTTCCACCACAAGATCCAGAAGGAGGTTCTTTTTGCTGCAGCAGCTTCTACCGCTGAGAAGGTCTTGGAAGTGTGGCGACGTGCGAACATTCCGACGTCGGATGTGCCGTGGGTGAAGAAAAAGATCCTCAAACTGTACGAGGAGTACGGCGCCTTGGCGAAATCCAAGTCACGGAAGACAGAGGCGGAAAAAATTAAGAGATGCATCTTCAGAGACAGCCTCGAAGACATGTTCGACATCGCGCATTCCAAGGCAATGGAAGCGAAGATCCCCGAGGAAGACAAGGCGTTCTTGGAGGCTCAGAGGGAGGACCGGCAGAGCTGCTCGATGGCTGGCATGGACGAGAAGCTGAAGCGAGCGACTGAGGAGAAGCGACGTAAGAGACAAAGGATGGAGGAGATGAAGAAGAAGGACGCGGCTGCTTCGTCATCCACTTTTGATCGTGACGTGGCTTTGGAATTGGAGTCTTCTACTACATCCTCATCGTCCAACGAAGAAACCGAGGACGACGACTTCAAAGCTCCGACACCAGCTAAATGTCCACGCCGTCGACCTCCTAAGGAGAATAAGCTCACCAAGGAGCTGACCCTTGCTTGGGAGCGCGACAATCTGTCCATCCGTGCTGCGACATCCTCCTACGCCGCTGCTGCAATGAGCCTCGGCCACGACATCGAACATATCACTGTGTCCCGTTCGTCGATCCACCTGGCCAGTCAAGAACCGCGAAGAGATTGCCATGTCTCTCTCCTTCAAGCCTGAAGTCCCTTTGGTCCTGCATTGGGACGGCAAGTTGCTACCCAGTCTAGCGGACGGAAGGTCATTGGAGGAGAGGGTGGTGGCCGTCTTGGTGTCCGGGGAGGATACGGAGGAACTTCTGGGTGTTCCTGTGTCTGCAGACGGGACAGGACAAGCTGTTGCGGAAACCGTCTTGAAGCTGGTGCGGGAAAGCAGCTTGGAGGGCAACATCATTGGAATGGCATTCGACACGACAGCGGCCAACACGGGGATGGTTCAAGGAGCGTGTATCAGGATTGAACGTGCACTGGAGAAGCCCCTGGTGTGGTTGGCATGCCGCCACCACATCCTGGAAGCTGTTCTGAAGGATGTATTCGAGGCTTGCATGGGTCCATCATCTGGCCCTAACATCGCCCTTTTCAAGAGGCTCCAGAATCGTTGGCCTATCGTTGACCAGAGCCGACCACAGCCCCTGACACCGACCGCTCTGTCATCCGACGAAGAAGCTCACCGCCTTGAGATGCTCGGTCACTTGAAACGTCTGCTTGACTGTGGGAATCATCCACGCGAAGACTACAAAGAGATCATCCTGCTCAGCGTGGCCTACCTCGGAGGAGGAGTCCCTACATCCTTCCGTGCTCCTGGTGCTTACCACATGGCCAGATGGATGGCCAAGGCCATCTACGCCGTGAAGATCATGCTCTTCCATGACCAGCTGGAGATGAGCAGGCGGGAGTTGGCGGGGATCCGTCGAGTTGCGTTCTTTGTGACCATGGTCTACGCGAAATACTGGAATGAGGCAATGATTCCGTCCTACGCAGCCAAGAACGACCTGGACTTCATCACTGACGTGAAGAGGATCTGCGACGATGGGGTTGCGTCGGTCGCGGAACGTGCCATGCGGCGCCATCTCTGGTACCTTTCCGAGAACCTGATCGGACTGGCCATCTTCGATGACCGCATCAGCCCGGAGCAGAAGGCGGAGATGGTAGAGGGGATGAAGCGTCCTTCGACGACCAAGAATACACGGCGCCCCGAGTCGAAGACACCAATCAATCTCAACAGGCCGCTTCCCGCCTTCTGCTCAGTGCGGTCGATGCAGGTCTTGAAAAGTCTACTAGGAGGCCAGCAACCGACCTTCCTTGAGCTGAGTCCTGAAACATGAAGCACGGATTCGTGTTTCAAGTGCGCGAAGAAGCGGGCTGGTGTCCTGAAGGTCACGAACGACCTCGCAGAATGAGGAATAGCCCTCATTCAACGCTTCCTCGGCAACCGAACGAAGGACGAACTGCAAACCCAGTTTCTCCTGAAGCTTGCCCGCCTCGACACGAAAGCTGTCCCTAAAAAAACGAAGGCGGAACTCAAGAAGGTGTTGGAGTAGGAATAAATAACTAAATAAACATAACAGATATTTCACATTCGTTTCCCTGTACCTAGGCTCTTCTGAACACGATAGAGTGATCAGAATGCAGATAATGGGTCGAATCTTAGAGGAGCTATCAAAACGTTCGTTTTGCGCGACCATTAAATATTGCCCAATTTTCACGAAAATTTGGTGGAATAATTTTCATTTGACAAGGAACCAGAGCAGCATGTGCTGGACTTGATATCATTATTTAATTTTCTACTAATACAAGCCTGGGACACCCTAATATATATATATATATATTATATATATATATATATATATAATATATATATATACATATATATATATATATATAATATATATATATATATATATATATATATATATATATATAATATATATATTATATATATATATATATATATATATATATATATATATATATATATATATATATACATATATATATATATATATATATATACTTTTACTTACTTATTCAGTGTTTGTTGCGTGTAGCCTCGAGCGGCCGGAAAGGCTAAATGCAATTATAATTTTTATAATGTCACCCCAGAATTAGCACACTAAACCCTTATTACCTTTATAGGGGTGTATTATTCAAGTATACAGTTTCATCACTCGTAATCGTAACGCATGACATACAGTCGTACGGAGTGTCAGTATCTTGAGTTCACACAGAACACGTCTTGTTAGTACCACAGTCTAACAATTTTTCCATTAATATAAACATGTGGAGTTGTAGGGACGGTCAACAATATATATGCAACGGATATAACAATTCTCCTCACTCCTCTTTTAGGAGTAGTAAGTCCCAGTCCCCCCGGTGAGGCGATACGTATGTTACGCACCCCTCATTGTAAGGGATGATCTCTTGGACTGCCGCAGCCACGATACATCAGAGTTACTGATAGGTACATAATTTAATTATGAAATAGCCTGTTTAGATAGGACTACATACTAAGGCAAGTCTGAAATGATAACTAAATGTTCACGGGCTTTACATCACTTAATCACGTGATCCTTGTTCAATACACATACACACATACATAGTACATACAGATACGTAAGTATTAATAATAAGGAATTAATAACCAACTATTGCCTAACATTGCTCGGATATCTAAGTCTTCACGCCCACGTGAAGCTAGTAAAGACGTATATATTAATTTCTAACTAGCCAGTGTCCTTAACAGGATTGTCGGGAGACAATTTCCGATGTGAGGCTGTATAACGGAGACTTTCCATCCTACGGTCATCGCAAGTGCTGAGTCTTCAATTAACATTCAAGGCTAGTACAATCATATTGCTGACTCAACAATTACATTAACTATCCTTTAATTACAAACACATAATGAATTAATTTATTTTTATTTTTCACTAGCCGCAAAGCCGCCTTCCGGGCGGACTTTTTGGCTAGCTCCTGCGGAGGGCTATTGGTGGGCCTTCGGCCCACCAAACACAGACTCTCCAGATAGCCCCTTCTAACTCTCCTGAAATCATGGATGTAGAAATGTATGTATTAACGCCAACCCATTCACATCACCCCCAACCCATTCATCACCCCCCCCATTCACTCACCCATTACCCATCACCCCCTACCCATTCACTCACCCATTACCCATCACCACACACCCATTACCCATCACCCCCCACCTATTCCCTCACCCATCACCCCCCACTCATTCACTCACCCATCACCCCACACCCATTACCCATCACCCCACCCATTCACTCACCTATTACCCCATCACCCTACATCAAGGTTTCCTCAATTCCAATGATCTGAAACTCGAGAAATGCCAGTGGTCGCTGGCAGTTTTAACTCAAAGGTTGGTCTACTGTGTTTTGGCTCCGCGACTAATATTTTTCATAAATTAATTTCGCGATAAACATTGATGCACCGCATCTGAATACCAAAAAATATAGTTCTTCTGTTGTTCTACTAATTATATGGATGACATGCATTACGATGGAACGTTCTGTAATAGCAATTTAATGTAAATTACTCGCCTCGAGTAGCAAAGCTTAATATATTTTTTACATGTATATTGTGGCATGTAAAATTTGGGCGATGTTCACACTGCTTTCTAAGACAGTACTGCTGCGTCTGGAAAACGCTTGTCAAAATACAATAAGCAATGCCTTGGAAAAACGAAGAATAAAGAATGCCGAAATCGGCTTGTTGTTGCGACAATGTAGGTTATAATTGTGGAGGCGACGTGCCGCGGCGGGGAGTGGTGGGCGGGGAGATTGTGGCGGGGAGATTGAATCAAAACATTACGATTTCACGCGTCGACTCATTGCACTTCCAGGCTTTCTATCTGATTGATACACAATAATAACAGGAAAATATGACTGCCTAGGTATAGATAACTTCTAACCATTCGTTATTGACTATATAATATCATAGAGTAGCATTTACCTCGCCTCCTCAACTATAACCTACTTGGTTATTTGGTTATATACAATGTTTTACAGAAACAGGCTTCTATACAATATACATATAGAAGAAAATCGTTCTTAATATTATACTTGTGTGTTTTAAGTGCAGTGGAATAAGCCCATATTTTTCTTTGAAGTTGACCAACTTTTCACCAAATTGTGAGTTAAAACTGCCAGCGACCACTGGCATTTCAGAGTTGCAGTTCTCTCTAATTCTCGCAACCCACTTTGTTTCACAATTCTCGCTAATAGGCTGCTAAAAAAAAAAAAAAAAAAAAAAGTGATCGGATCATCTCCAAAAGGGCCTTAAAACCTTCCCCTGGTCAACCTGGTTCCAAAACTGTGCCATATGACGGGATTGCGCCACGGGGGGCGGAACCTATAGCACACACACACACACACACACACACACACACACACACACACACACACAGACACACATACACACACACACTTTCGCTTATATTATTATAGATTGATAGGAAGATAATCTTATAAGTGATAATAAATTGTCCTTAAGGAAATAATGAAAGTATGTACCCAGCAAACACAAAAATTTTGGTCCTATGGAGGCCCAACGTATGTCTTACCGGCGGCCCGTGGGAAGTGTACGATGGAGGGCCGCTGGGATTTTACTCAAGAGGCGCACCAGCGGCCCGCTGTGGCGGCCCGACGTAGGACATATGACTATTTGCCGCTGTTACATTAACTTATTATGGAATATTTCTGGTTATACTTTCCAGGCATATTACAGATATAGTAATGTTTTTAGGGGTGTTGCACAGCTCATTAGCCGATTAATTGACTAGTGGGCTGTTCAACACTCCTAAACATTATTATATGCAATATGCTTAAAAAGTTAAACCAAAAATATTCCTATGTCGTTATCCAGAATACGATGAAAAGGAGATCATAAATTGCTACGGACATTGTTTATTTCATATAAACAAAAACATGTTCGTTATTGGATTTACATGGTGGTTTGAAACAGCCATGTAGAGCGATGGGATGCGGCGAGCTACACCAGAACATCCATGCACTTATGCGTTCATCCACTACCTGACCAAAAATTTCCCTCTCCGAGTCCCAGGCGGCAGACAGTCACCCGTTGGTTCAACGCTGCGACGAATTCCTCAATAAAACGTGTCGTTTTGCAATTATTGATATTATTCAGTCTAATTCCTTATATTGAAGGAGCTAAAACATGTTACCTAAGTTCTCATTATGTTAATTATGGAGTGGCTATGGGTGCCGTTTTAGGTCTTTTGTGGATTATTAACCATTTGTATTGGCTATCGTACGTCTGACAGTTTAGTGCATTGATAACTAGCTGGGAATTAATTCCAAATAATATTTCATTCTAATTGATGATATTATCCATGTTAACCAGTGGCGGAACTAAGGGGGGCATGTGCCCCCCATTTTAGGATGGTGCCCCCCCCGGGTGCCCACCCATTTCAGGGTGGTGCCCCTTATTTGAATAACTAGATACATTTGTAACATACTGAGAGAAAATAACCAATTGTGTTAATTTAAAATTTATACTCAATAATGGATTTATAATAACTTGATGATGTGCAACAATTTTATGTATCCATATATATATAATATATATATATATATATTTTATAATATATATATATATATATATATATATATATATATATATATATATATATATATGAAAACTATGTTGCCCCCGGCCCACATATATACCTGTGCACCCGAGTGCCCCGCCATATTACCTGTGCCCCCCCGATGGCCCCCCATTTTTACACCCCTTGTTCCGCCACTGATGTTAACTCCATCATCTACATTTATTATTTATTATCTGCTCCATTGGGTATTGATATATGTTGATGTTGAAAATTATTGAAAATATGACTCAGTCTGTTATCCCGTCATCCATACCTGGTTAATCAAATGTTATTTATATATTATGATACTGTAAACACTTTACTAGACTCTAACTGACGACGTGTTCCATGTTAACCGATATTGAGGTACAATATATATAACTACTGATATATATAATATGAAATGAATATTTCCCACTTTCAAATACGCACCAGCGGGCCATCGTAGTGTTTACGTAAAGATGCCGCTGCTTGTCACCACTGATGTAATACTACATCAATATCATCATATAACTGTAGTTTCAAAATGTTTACACATAGAAATATAAAATTCTTCAAATTCTATACACTGATTTTCATTATAGTAAATTTTCAAGTCTGAAAATACACCAGCGGGCCTTCGGCGGGCTGTCGAAGGAAAATTTGCCGCTGGCGGCCAACGCTCTAATGCCTACGTTAGCCCGCCGGTGATGGTTAGCTGGGTAGAATGTGTGCATGATGGCAGAAAAGCGAGGAACCTACAGCAACGGAAGCTTGTGGGCGTTTTTCACACTCGTTGAACGTCAAAAGTTGTGCACCTATATTTTTCACGAAAATAGTCATGATTTATTATGTATTTATAACTTCTTACAAAGGCAGGGACACTGATGACATATTCTTTTCTGATACACAGGGGTGCTACTGGCCCTGATGACTTTCATCCTGGAGATGCTGGTGTTCTCAGCCTCTCGCATGCGTTGGATCAGAGCAATGTTGAAGATCATTTTATAATACATATGCGTATAACTAGCAATAAAACGAACTTGGTAAATTACAGCATGCATGTTATTTCCTAATCTGCAAATTGTTTTCATTCATGTTGTATATATATCCAAAGATTGCATTGTTAACTGCATTCAAAACCCTAATAAAGTTGCATATAGTTTTATGGGTGATATTCCACTCCAGATATCACACACACACACACACACACACACACACACACACACACACGCAATATATATATATATATATATATATATATATATATATATATATATATATATATATAATATATATAAAATATATTAATATTATATATATATATATATATATGTCAGGGCCGAGGTGGCTATCAATTAATATTATCAATCTTGAGAATGGTGGGGAAGAAAAGTCACGGATTATGATACCCCGAATATATTTACACAACAAAAGTGGCAATAACTGGCTAGCAGCCAATTAACATCAACCAAACAACGAACCGCTCGTGGAACTAAGCAATATTAATATTAGAGCAGGGGTATGGCATCCAATAACTCCCTATACAGCAGCCTGGAGGAGGAGACTTGCAGCAGCAATCCTCAGCAACGTAGTTAACACTTCAGGCAGCTGGGAGTGTTGAATGGTGTCGGGACAGTCGAAGGGCAGTCTGGAAGGGAGCCCAAGTCTCCAGGAGTGCCTTCTAAACTAGTGGTTCCCAACCTGTGGTACACGTACCACTGGTGGTACGCGAGGGCCTTCCAGGTGGTACGCGAGCACTTTTGGGGACATGTGCGATTTCTAGTTCGTTTTTTCTTATTCCCGGAGAAAGATCATGATTTTCAAAAAGACCTGAAGAACGAGGAGTTCATCTTAAGGTTGGCCTACCTGTCGGACATTTTTGGGGCCATCAACCACTTAATTAAACCTGTCATTCCAAGGGCCCAACGGCACTGTCACCGAGTTCGTCTCGAAGCTGGAAGCGTTTGTCCGAAAGTTGGACCTCTGGATGAAGAACGTGAAGAGCAAACGCTACGGAATGTTCGAACTCCTGACTACCCTTGAGAGGGAGCCCAGTGATGAATTTGCCCAAGAAATCGCCCGTCACCTCGCTATGCTCAAGACTGAGTTGAAGCATATTACTTCCCTGACGTGACATGTTGTGCCTACATCGCCAACCCGTTCTCCGTTGATCCAGCCGATCTGCGTGTTAGTCAGTGTTGTAGGTCTCGAGACTGGTCTTGGTCTCGAGATCGGTCTCGAGACCAGTTTGATGTGGTTTTGGTCTTGGTCTTGGTCTCGTTTGATGTGGTCTTGGTCTTGATCTTGGTCTCGAAGCTTCTGGTCTCGGAGTTTGGGTCGAGAGACCAGGTCGAGACCAGGATTAAAAAGTGGTGCATCGCGGCGTGGGGAAGGTAGGAATTTATTATCATACACGGAGAAAAATCACGGATGTTTCGATTCACGGCGCGCCATACAGCGTTGTACTGTCTATAGATACTGCCTGACTAGCTGTACGGTGATGATGCATGAGCTTAGCCCTGCGAGCGCTGATAGAGTGCGTGCGAGTCGAGAGAACATGCATGATGTGGCCATTCTCGCAGTGATAATCTCCGTTTGCACGCAACATGTTTGCAGCTCTGTTCACCTCCGTGTACTTCATACATGTGTACATACTATGCAATTCCCGCACCCTTCGTACACGTACACCACAGGTTTAGTTAGCTCGCTTGGAAAACGTAACCACAAAAATTGCTATTTTCCTATGTTTGTTTATATGCTAACGAACCAATGAAAGCAGAAATATTTGACCTAGATGTTCAGTTGTTCACATGTATTAAATTTTGTAAATATATTTCCTCCCTTATACGGTACCCTTACCACCCTTCTACCAGAGCTCGTTAGTCGTTACATCGAGCACATCTGGCAGCAGGGTTGCCAGGTGCACAAACCACAAAATATACTTTTGGCATTCACACATTACTTTTTTCGCATTTTCAATTTTTCATCATAAGAAAATTAAATTCAATTGACGATTATTTCTGGCAAATTCCAAAATTTGTTGAGTAATTTCTGGCAAGAAATACAACAATTGGCAGGACCTGGCAACTATGTTTGGCAGTGACATAGGACGTCGTTACGCAGTACAGACCAAAAACATTCAGATAATAGTCATATTTATAAAAAATATTTGTATATACCTGCTCTTGGTCTTGGTCTGTTTCGGAGGGTCTGGTCTTGGTCATGGTCTTGGTCTCGGAGAGTCTTGGTCTTGGTCTCGGAGGGCTGGTCTTGGTCTCGGAAGGTCTGGTCTTGGTCTTGGTCTTATTCTCGGAGGGTCTGGTCTTGGTCTTGGTCTTGGTCTCGGAGGGTCTGGTCTTGACTACAACACTGGTGTTAGTCTAGTCCAGTATTTCCCAACCTGGGGGAAATTTCCCCCTGGGGGGAAATTTCAAGATTCTAAGGGGGAAATTTATCCTGAGGGACATCTAAATTACTAGCATTTGGTCAACAGAAAAAAATGTCTTAGAATGCGGCTATTATCTTTTTCTTCAAGTATATATACTGTAGACATACTGTAGAAGATAGTGTCTATATACTTGTGTTATTTAGCAAGTAAATTTTGTGTTTTGGCTACTTTTTTCACATGAAGGGGGAAATCCGGATGGTTGAACTAGTTGAAGGGGGGGGAAACAACAGAAAAAAGGGTGGGAGCCACTGGTCTAGTCATTCGTGCGCAATTTTTGCCAAACCCGTCATTAATTGCAAAAGAAACGAAACCAGTTTTATTTGGTGGACTGAGGAGTTAGAAATAACATATCAAAAATCTCACTCCAAATATTGGAACATGCTAAATTTTACCATTGCAAATTGTATATTTATGAGCCAGTTTTCCTGCATACATCATGACGCAACTCGGCCAATTTGCACAGTAGGAATCTAAAATTGATACCTACACCTCTGTTTGCATAGCTAATCTTTCAGAAAAACATGATTTCGAATGGATGCAGTCATATTTAAGGTCACTTCCTATATGTTTTATTCATGATAATAGGGTTTGTGATAAAGGGATTTTGACACTACTTTTGTTTGCAGTGGCTGAGTGTGTCTTCTGTAGTGAACCACTATCTAATGGATCCCCGGTAGTGACGCTGACGGAGAAAGGTTGTGAAGGAATTGCTAGTGCAGGAGCCGATGACACTGTACAGGTCGTGCCAGGTCAGCAGTTGCATACAAAGTGCCGAAGAGACTACAATAGAGATGGTGGCAGACGGAAACGTATCTCATCAGCTGACATACGTCTTAGTCTCCGCTCAACTGATCCAAAATTTAGTTATCAAGATCACTGTTTGTTCTGTGGAAATGGTGACCGATACCAAGGACGGCAGAAAGATCATGTCCGCGTGCCTGTCCTCACCTCCGACTTTCAGGACACTGTTAGGAAGAAATGCGGAGAACGTAATGATGAATGGGGACAAACTGTGTTGTCAAGAATAAACTTTATCCAAGATCTACATGCTGCCGATGCTATGTATCATCAGTCTTATAATGTGAACTTTAGAACAATTAAACAAGTCCCTGAATGCTTTCGAAGTGACGCTGCTCAATCCTCCAAGAGAAGGAAGGTTGGGCGGCCCATTGCTAGCGAAAGTGAGCAGGCTTTCTTGAAAGTGGTTGACAACCTTGAAGCGAATGATGAAGAACTGACCACTGTTCAAGATCTCATTTCACAAATGGCCAATGTCCTACAGAATTATGAGAGTGAGTCATATGGACAAACGCACATGAAAGAGAAACCCAAAGAACATTTTGGAGACAAAATTGTCATCACCGAGATCAATGGGAAGAAAAATATCGTCACATTTCGACAAAAGGTTGCTTCAATTAACAGTGACTTTTTTAGTCAACCCAAAACTTCTGATACTGAGGCTGAAAAACTTCGGTTGATCGAGACAGCGGCAAAACTGGTAAAGACTGACATAAAGACAGTAGTTCAAGACAAGGACATTTACCCTACCTCCATTGAAATGTCTTCTGCTGATATGACTTGTGCATTCTTTCCCAACTCCTTGCAACATTTTTTGGACTGTCTTTTGGTCGGAACGGACAAAGATCTCAAGTCTCTAAAAGTGTCTTCAATTGGACAAGCAGTAATGCAGGCAACTAGGCCCAGAGTTCTTATAGTCCCATTGCAGTTAGGCCTAGGTGTGCAATTGCACTCACACTTTGCTTCTCATTATCTCGTAGACACATTATATAAGCATGGCTTTTGCAGTAGCTATAGTGAAATTCAGAAGTATGCAAGATGTGCTGCTACTCAGAGTGGGACGGATATACCAGGTTATATACCAGGCCATTTCATCCAATATGCTGCAGATAACGTGGACCACAATGTGCGAACCCTAGATGGTAGTGGTACGTTTCACGGCATGGGCATAGTTGCCAACATTACCCCAAAGGTTAGAAGCGCATCTATAATAAGACGGATAACTGTGACTGCAAGTGATATATCCCAGGTTGGGAAGATTGATATTCGACACTATGTGGCCCCAACGAATGGAATGAAAAAGCTCGAATACAGGAAAATCCTGTTATATGGGATGAAGTCACAAGAGGAACTGGCCCATGTGGATCTGTTGTGGAAAACAACCTTTCCAGTCAGACCACAGAGTCCATATTCAAATAGAGACAAAAACTTGCACATTACCGCCTCCACTTTGGGGAGGCGGTAGCGGAGCGGTTAGAGTCTCCGACTAGCGTTCTCGGTGACCCGAGTTCGATCCCCGAAGAAACCCAAAACCTTTCTGCACCGTCGAGTGGCCTAAGAACACCCACATGCCCTGCCTATCAACTCTACCTTCGACTGCGAGTGCATCGGAGGACACAGGGGGGCGGCATGAGCCTCACAGGCGTCACTATAAGAAACCTGCCTGCGCCACCAACGGGCGAGGACCAACCATCAGAACCCTCAAGTGAACCTCCAGAGCCTACCATCCGAGTCCTGGGTCACCACTGCCTACAGGCGCTATAGGCACAAATGTAAAAAAAAAAAAAAAAAAAAAAAAAAAAAAGCATGCATGAGAAAATAGCCTCTGCAAAATATTAGCTTAATAGGTAATCATCATCTGCCCCCGGCAGAGCGATGAATATCATATTTTAATAGTCAAAAACGTATTTTCTTATAGTTTTTAAAATATTTCAATATGCATCAAAATTATTCCTAATAACTATAAAGTCGATGAAAAAGACCACATATGATCGTTTTTTCAAGCGCGTTGTCCTACGTTAATATCTTTTGCCCCCGGCAACAACGTCAAATGTTGAAAAAATAGGTAATTTATATACATATTTTCAGATCGGCTCTTTGTCTTAAATAATACATTTATATATTTCCCATAGCATTTATATCGTTGCTTAGGCATGAAATAACACACAAAATTTTTTATGATTCTACGCTAGGGTTTAAAGGTCATCTCTGCTGAGTGCTGCCAGCAGCAGCTGCCACTGACGCGCCAGTACGCACTGCGCAACTCCCTCAGTTGCCTTTCGACAGCGTTGAAGGCAGGTGTGTACTGTGTATTTTGCAGCTGGCTCCTCGAGTCCTCAGTGTGTGTGTGTGTGAGTGGCTCCTCACTCAGAGTCCTCAGTGTTCTCAATCTCTCTGGTCATATCCTTGTTTGTTTTTCTCATAGCTCAATTTTTTTCCGATTTTATTGCATAACAGAACAATACATTATTATTTAATCTTTACAGGATGGCTACCGCTACAACTAGAAGATCGGTTACGTGTCCAATATTTGGTGCTGGGAAAGATTTGAATTTGCGATGTTTTCCCACATGTGAAGATGTGATGCAATCATGCAATACTACCATCATGTGAGAACTGAGTTGAGATCATCAAAGAAGGAAACTCCATTCAAAGACATCACCGCTGTGGTCACGGAGAGACTGGAATACTTGTGGAAATAGCTTTCATTCCAACAGTTTCGACAGCACGGATAAATTAAATGTTGAAAAGTTATCGTGATAAAATGGCAAACATCATCAAATCATTGAACACGAAAAAGAAGAACGAATAGTTACAGAAAAACCTCAAGGCCTTCAAGAAATCAACTAAGACCACCTTATTTGACATATCGGCTTGTAAATGCCCTGATTTGACAAAATGCAGCTGCCCTCCTGAACGACGAGTACCACTGAAAGAGCAACAGTTTTTACTCGACCAAAGAAGTGATCGCAAAATGGCAATAGGAACTTTGGATGTTGAAACAACAAATAAAAACGAGATGACTCTTGCAAGAAGATTGGCGATATTGAAACAAGAAGGAATAGCAGAACATCAAGAGCCGTCGACTAGTAAACGACAAGAAACTTCTCAAGAACAACCTTCTTCGTCAGCCTCTAGTACAGTGGTTCCCAACCTTTTTTCTGTTGTTTCCCCCTTCAACCAGTTCAACCATCTGGATTTCCCCCTTCATGTGGACAAGGAAAAAAGTTGCCAAAGCACAAAATTTACTTGCTTAATAACACAAGTATATAGACACTATCCTCTATATTTATATGTACATGAAAAAAGTCAATAGCCGCATTCTAAAAAAAATTCTTTTCTGTCGACTAAATAAATGCTTGTAGTTTAGATGTCCCTCGGGATAAATTTCCCCCAGGTTGGGAAATACTGCTCTAGTGAATCCGAAGATACAACTATAGAATCATCGTCATCGTATGAACTAACACCGAGAGATAAACAAGACATGAAGAAAAAAACAGGAATGAAACTCCAGGTACTTGCTGAAGCTTGTGATCGTACGGGCGTCTCAGACAGAGCTGCTTCATTTATTGCTTCTTCGTTGTTAGAGAATGTTGGCTGGATACGAGAAGATGATGTCAGTTCAGTGATTGATCGAAATAAGATAAGAAGAGCCAGAAAAAGATTTCGTTCTGAGCATCAGCAAGATGACAAGATCACGCTACCATTACAGGGCATTTTCTTTGACGGACGTAAAGATAAAACAATGACACAAGAAGAAATAGACAATGTGAAGCATAGAAGGACTGTGGTAGAAGAGCATATAGTTTTAGTTCAAGAACCAGAATCCCAGTACATGGGGCATTTCACTCCTGCATCAGGTTCTGTCACTGCAATAACGTCAGGTATCATCAACTTTCTAGAGACTAACAATATTAGCACGGACGACATTGTGGCTATCGGCTATGATGGTACTGCAGTGAACACGGGTCGAAAGGGTGGAGCCATTCGTATGATTGAAATGAAACTACAAAGACCAGTTCAGTGGATCATATGCCTATTACACGGTAATGAATTATCACTGCGACACCTCATTCAAGACTTGGACGGCAAAACAACTTTAACGACTGGTTAAATGGGCCAATGGGCTTTACTGGACCAGTTGGAAAACAACTGAACGACTGCGAAAAAAATTCCAATTACAGAATTCGATGCCATTCCATCTCCCGACATTGACATAGATGATGCCGAGTTGAGCACTGACCAAATATATTTTTTAGGCATCTACAGAGCAGTGTCGAGCGGTAGCTGCTCTTCAGCTCTCGCGGCTCGAAATCCAGGTAAGATGGCGCATTCCAGGTGGCTGACAACAGCAAATAGATTTCTGCGCCTCTATGTTTCAACCAGTTTCCAGCACCTTCAACGAAATTGTGCGATTCATTATGACAGTTTACGCACCAATTTGGTTTAAGATAAAGAAAAACTCCAGTTTCACTCAGGGCGCAAAACATTTTTTCGAAATGATGCGTCTCTCTCAGACCATGCCTCAAAGATCTAAGACAATCGCCAACAAAGTCCTCTGTAGAAATTCTTTCTTTGCTCACCCAGAAAATATTTTGATCTCTATGCTTCATGACGATGAGCAACACATAAGAGAATTGGGATGGAGAAAATATTAAAAGCACGATCAAAACAATCACCAGCGGGGGAAATTCGAGCCTTCGCCATGCCTGAGCTGCTCTACGATAGTCAAAACTATTACGAAATGATCAACTGGCAAACGGCTGAAGTGACCGAACCCCCCGTTACAAAAACAATACATGATACCCGAATAAAAGAGTTTGTTGAGACGGGTGACCAGCCTGATGGACTGATCCCACTATTCCCTTGTCATACTCAAGCGGTCGAGAGACTCGTGAAATTAGTAACCGAAGCCTCTGCCAGTGTAAGTGGAATAGAAGAGAGGGACGGATTCATCCGCTCCCGTCTTCACTCCCGAAAAAAAATTCCACGATTTGAATCTAAGAAAGATTACCGTGTGTAAATCGACATGCAGCCAAAGGAAGGGTGGTTGGGGCTGGATAGGGTGGAACTCGACGTACAGCCGCCTCCTCGTGGTGAGTTCTGGGTTGCTAATTTTATAAAATTAGCAAGCGAGGAGCTGTACTTAGTACTTATCGTACTTATAACATCGGATTAACGTAATTATAATCCATATTTAGACTTTTCCCGGGGATAGAAGATATTACTCTGGAGTCATAACATTTTGTGTGTGTGTTATTTCATGCCTAAGCAACGATATAAATGCTATGGGAAATATATAAATGCATTATTTAAGACAAAGAGCCGATCTGAAAATATGTATATAAATTACCTATTTTTTCAACATTTGACGTTGTTGCCGGGGGGCGCTTGGCACAGCCATGCCAGACGTTGACCCCTGGCACGTTACACCGAGGGCACTTCCACAGCGAGGTGTGTGGCGCAGGCGGAAATGAGGTTTCCGACGTAGAGGTGGAAGCAGTAGGCGTGGAAGGGGTGCGGTATGGGACAGGAACGGGTAGAATGGCCAGCAGCGCACCACGCACACTTCTCCGAGGCAGAGCAGTAACGTGAAATATGACCTATACCCCAGCATTTAAAGCACCACGGCTGTTCATCTTTCATCTTGCGCACCTCACAGGGAGGAAGGCGAATTCAACGGCAGGTGGCGGGGGTTCCAGAAGACTCCAGGTGACGAAAAAACGGTTGATAGGCCTTGAAGGAATCGACGAGCCTGGTAGTTCCTTGGCAAAGGAGGGGTCATTTCCGACAGGGAAGCGAGTTATGAGGTAAGTAGAAAACTTACGGGGTCTGTCGATCGAGTCCTGAATATCAAGGTGTAAGGACAGGAACTCGCCACCCGTGACCTTGTTAATGATATCCTTGCGACGCCTCGAGATGTATACGAAGCGTGAAGTAACAGCGGACATCTTCACCTCCGCCTGCTCTCGATCGAGACGGAATGCCTTGGTAACCTCAGACAACCAGGGGAGCTTCATGTCACAGCTCAGATTCTCTTTAAAGGCTACCTTGATATACTCATCCCGCGGAGCAAAGGCTGGACCAGCAGATGAGAGCAACAAAGGTGTTACCTTTTTTAGTAAGGTTATTTTACAGGTAACGGGAGCACACCATCAAAATACAGGTTACTGACCTGTAGGGGTGATTGCCTGTGATGCCCTCTTGTTAGGCAGGTAACTTGGTTTTGCTGCCCAGAAGTATACATCAATGAAGTGGTATAAAGTGGTATTGGGCTAATCGTGGTCGAGCGGTTTTTAAGTAATTTATAAGTATTTTAAAGTGCCAAAGGATTCGAGTAAGACAATATACTATTAAAAATATATAATAATATATATATATATGTACACTTGTGAAGTTTTTACAATACTAATGTCCCGCGGTTCTTTACTAACAGCCATTGAAACTAATGTCTAATAGACAGGGCCAGAACATCTAATATCGTGACAAGGTACTCACACACTCACAGGTGAGAGAGTACATACTCAGACTCACATGGAGTCTTAGCTTAATTAGGAGCGCCAGGTATCGCGTCTTCCCCTCTTCTGACTTTTCGGCCCTCCGCCGCGTCTTATAAAGGAAAGGTTTCTTTCTTGAACAGTTGTTTATACAGGAACTGCTGAGTGCGTGGAATGAGAAGGTCCGCTCGCTGTTCACACGGCGATGACGCAAACACACCCAGCGTTAATTGTGCCTGTCCCTATGTGCATTGCTTATCATCTAAGATAAGTGGCAATTAACCACAGGCACACACAAAACACTGACTATTCATTCTCAAGAATGCAAGCAGCAGCGGGACTACACAATTATGTCAATGTCAACATTATCAAGGATGTAGTGTCTGTCCGAGCAACACAATAACAGATGTGTTGCTGAAAGAGGCAGACACACGTACATACACCTCCAACATGAATACATGCTGCTAACATATATGTTTCATCATAAACATACTACATATAATATATCCAGTGCCATAACAAAGGTGCAGGCGGAGGAGGAGGACGGGATAGGTGGTATTCAAATGCTCTATGGTGAGTAGTAGCCTCTCCGCGCTTAGATGTTTTAGCAGCAGGAGATGAGAGGTCGATGTTGGTATCTGAGCCATGGTCCATGAGGCGCTCACAGAGGCAATAAGCTCACAAGAGGAGGGAGGAGGGAGGAGTGACGGAGCCCATAACGTAACACACCTCGTACTGCGCATGCGCAGGTCCGAGGGCCGCGGACCGTAGGGGGTGGAGTCAGGCGTCAGAATAATTTCTGCGCTACAGGCTATGTCCAAAAGCCCTTATACACACTGGTGGCACTATGAGAACGACTGTGTCTTAGACCGAGTTGCAAGAAGGTCTTATCGTGCTCCCTATAGGGTCCTGGCGTGGAAATGCCCGACACCTCTGGTTCAAGAACAGCGCAATTTCACCCCCATCGTGGGCCCCATCGGGCAAAAACCGTCGGGCGGTACCCCCTTACCGACGAGATGATCGATGAGCATCATATATTATTAAATACTTTCATTGAACATCAAAAATCAACATATTTAATATGTGACACATTTCTGATGAAGAATCAACGCGGTTACGAAGCCAAAAAGGCAGCTTATTCATACTTTTCAGTTGTTTTCTTGGTTGTCCCGTTGAAAGAACTCAAGACAGTCAACATATCCATCGGTACAGGGTTCCCAGTGACGGTACGAAAGTACCATTTTGATACTTTTTGCCGGTATCGGTACGTTTTTACGACGCTAGACTAAAATGATACGAAATTGACATTGAGGAAAAAATTGATACTTATGATCATTTTTGTAAAAGAAAAATATATTTTTGCGTATTATCGATGCGTACAGGATAATATGAAAAAATCGAAATAAAAGGCCCGCTATAGATTCATAATTTTTTTTTACCTCGAATTATTTTTTTTATTTATGTGATCCCGTGAAAACCCTGGACTCGAGGACGCAACAGCTGATGGGGCAATGCGCAGTACGCACTGTGCACCGAGCTCCAAGACGCCATAACGGAGAGGGACCATGTCACCATGTCTATGTATTTACCAGGGTTATATTACTCCTAATGTAGTCTTGGATATGCTAAAAATGTAAAGGATGATCTCTTTATATTCTTGTGATATATTATGTGGTAGTAGGCCAAAGGCAGGGTTTTTTTTTATAACATTACATAGTTCCTAACATAGTTTTTCTTTTCAAGGTAGTAAAGTCCTAAAGGATGATTTTTTTTTATATATATTTTTTATTTTAATTATAAATTCTTTTGTCGCACCATACCAAATGTTAATGCATTGCTATTTTCTTTTAAACATGTTCTAAGCTGTGAGTCCATTAAAATGCTAGTCTTCCTTGCAAAAATCTATTTATAACCCATGGATGTTCCCTACATTACCATTAATAATAAAAAAAATTGAAATCATTATGAACATCAATTGCCCATAGTTTATCTTCTTACTAAAGTAGGCATGCATGTGTTAACGTAGTTAAAGAATGAATAATGTATTGAATGTAATGATATTTGACAGTCTCTCTTGCAAGATTAAAAAAGTAGGGAGTTCTCTCAATGTGTTTTTTCGTATGTAATTATTTGGAACACTCTCTCTCTCTCTCTCTCTCTCCTTCTCCTCTCTCCTCTCTCTCCTCTCTCTCTCTCTCTCTCTCTCTCTCTCTCTCTCTCTCTCTCTCTCTCTCTTCTCTCCTCTCTCTCTCTCTCTCTCTCTCTCTCTCTCTCCTCTCTCTCTCTCTCTCTCTCTCTCCTCTCTCTCTCTCTCTCCCCTCTCTCTTTCTCTTCTCTCTCTCTTCTCTCTCTCCTCTCTCTCTCTCTCTCTCTCTCTCTCTCTCTCTCTCCTCTCTCTCTCTCTCTCTCTCTCTCTCTCTCTCTCTCCTCTCTCTCTCTCTCTCCTCTCCTCTTCTCTCTCTCTCTCTTCTCTCTCTCTCTTCCTCTCTCTCTCTCTCTCTCTCTCTCTCTCTCTCTCTCTCTCTCTCTTCTCTCTCTCTCTCTCTCTTCCTCTCTCTCTCTCTCTCTCTCCCCTCTCTCTCTCTCTCTCCTCTCTCTCCTCTCTCTCTCTCTCTCTCTCTCTCTCTTCTCTCTCTCTCTCTCTCTCTCTCTCTCTCTCTCTCTCTCTCTCTCTCTCTGTTAGCACACAATCATGCTGCAGCAGACTGTAGACCATGCTGTAGACACTCTTCGTCGCTGCCAGGCGTAAGATGTTGTCTTGAATTTAATTATGATTATCAAGGATTTCATAATATTTATTAATTTCTTCATTATAAATATGTCTTATAAAACCCATTAATGGATACTTTTTTTCTTTTCTTTTTCTGTCATATGGTACTTTTTTACGTTTTGAGCGTTGGTAATGGTACGTTTTTGTTTTTCCCACTGGGATAAGATAAGATACTTTGATCCTATCTAGACACTTTGCAAGTACCAACTACAAGGGTATTGACTATACAAAGCGCCACCACACCAGGACGAACTTGGTGGACTCGAACCGCTGACCGAATGCAGGGTCTCTACACACGGACCGCGCGCTCTACCACCAGGCCACCCTGGCGGGTTTCCCACTGGGAACACATGATCGGTGTTCTCCCACTGCTTTGACCGGAAGGCTTATTTACCATTTTCACCCATCAATCTTGGACGTCTAAACTCACAGGTAAGTTATGATCCCATCTGAAAGTAACTTACCATAGTCTGTATAGGTAAACTCATATATAGTGATGAAAATATGCGTAGATATGGCCACGCAAATATCTGCCACCCAGTCACCTCCGTTCTCTTATGCTCGTTTACTAATGACAGGTTATTTTTTGGCCTAGTCATACACAGCATTTCATTACGAGCACGACAAAGGGTAAAATTCTAGAGTCCTTTTCCGCCCTTATTAGTAGGCTTTTTGTCTCCAGACCTTCACAGATCTTCAGATACCTTTAAAATGTAATTATAAAGTGGGGGAGAGATGCCCCCTTCCTTCCTGAAACCCCTCCCCTTCTTGGATCCCCCACCAAAATGTTACTAACCTAACATCACTATAACCTAACCTAACCTAACCTTACCAATAACCTTCTTGCGAGATCTAAGGGCTGGAAAGGGCTCTGAGAAGTTTACTAGTTTAGGTAGTAAATATGCAGTTTCAACCAATACTCCCTATTGACAAATACTCTCCTGACATAACTGGGGTTACTGCACCCCCCCCCCCCATACCCCAATGCTAGTTCACTAACCTAACCTGTGCATTGATTACGTAACATGACCTCACTGGGGGGGGGTTCGCCCCCCCAGACCCCCACTTGTGTTATTTTTCATTTCCGGCGGCTGTTGTAGGGGGTTAGAAATACTCCTTATGATGAGAACGAAATGTTCAGGATACTTAAAACCGCCAATCGTGTATTGGTTGTAACTGCACTTATAGGGGTTAGGTTAGGTTATATTGAGGTTAGGTTGGTAATATTTTGTGTGGGGGTCTCGCTAGGAGGTTATTAGTGATGTTAGGTTAAGTTATAGTGAGGTTAGATTAGTAATATTAACCATATAATTTTTCTAGGGGTCCAGCGTGTGTCATATAGACAGGGAGGCATTGGGGGGAGAGGGTTCGGAGGGGAAAGTGGTATCTCTCCCTCACTTTGTAAATACATTTTGGAGGTATCTGATGGAATATGTGAAGGTCTAGAGGAAAAACCCCCACTACTTAGTGCGGGAAAGGACTACAGAATGTTACCGTAACCTTGGTACAGTAACTGCTTCGGTATAATTTAGGTATTGGATACTAAAAATATTACAAATTTAGGTTATTATTTCACAGGAGTTGGCTGCTCCATATGCCTTACAGCTTACTCTTTCTGTATTATTTTCGGCTCAGTATAATGTGCAGTAGTTATTCACATAGGGAAACCAAAAATATAGTTCTTATTTTATATAATAATAGCTAGGTTAGGTTAGATTTAGGTTAGGTTTACGGTTAGAATAGGTAATAGAATAGTAATAAATTTAGAAGGTTAAACTGCATAAACACTGTTCCAAGCTTATCTGAATGACATTACAGCTGTGGTGCCAGGGTTTTCCCCCTAATTTTCTTTATTATACACTCTCTTGATTGAACCAATTATGTGAATTTGAATTATTAATTGTTAATCTCCACTGACGGATAAATCTTCTCGTTACAACTTATAACGATGACTGATTTTTATTTAGAAGGAAAATGCTGCCACCAGTTCAAGCGGTTATTCCTATGGTCTAACTCTTGAACAAAATTTAAAGTATAAATATTACGGTAGTCATGGGGATAACCTTAGTGTACCGAGTAAGTCTGAATCTCTTTTGGAAACGTGAGTAAGTATTTCCACAGCATCGACTAAGTCACC
Source organism: Chionoecetes opilio (assembly GCA_016584305.1). Lineage (NCBI taxonomy): Eukaryota > Metazoa > Arthropoda > Malacostraca > Decapoda > Majidae > Chionoecetes > Chionoecetes opilio. Next base: position 145,479 of record JACEEZ010022001.1, read on the forward strand.
TGGGGTTTAGCAAGAACACTTCCTACTTTAAACTCATTTGATTTATTTAACACGAAAGATTTCTCATCCTTAAATAAATATATATTTAATGGTTCATCGGGGGAGGGAGTCACTGATGGACATAACCTTCAACGGACTGTACTCGTAGGTCTACAGTCTAACCACACACAGGATGACCATCTAATCTAAACATGGAAAAATAGAGGAGGGAAGTGTGGGAGTAATGAAACTGTTTGCGAGACGCGACCATGTGGATCACGTACGCGCTCCACTTTGATGAGTCCACACGCTTGCCTTACCTTGCCAGATGAGAAGGGAAGAATCAAATAGTTAGTCTTGGGGATGTACTTGTTAAGCTACCTACCCAATTTAATGAACACTCAACACAATACGTCCATTGATATATTTCTATCTTATCACAAGGGGGAGGGGGGGGGAGATGAATGTCGACACACCTTGCCTTGCCAGATGAGAAGGGAAGAATGAATTCTCGTGGCTGGTATGGGCGCACTTTAGAAAAGTTATCGCGGGAAATAAGAATGTTTGGATACTCATGAGAGACGTCCCCGAAGGGGATGTGAAACGTAAAACGACTCTTATTAGCTGGGGAGGTAAAGATACGTACTAAAGGAGTAAATATAACAAAATCTTTTAATATGATGAGGAAAATTTTTATTTACAAGACTAAGCTAACGTTGGGTATTAAGGCCCCCATCCACGGTGCGATCTGGTCGTACGACCATCGGACAGATCTGGTTGGATCCAACCAGATTGGATCGTGAGTGGGGTGATTTTGGTATGTCCGACCGACTGACAGCTGGTCGGATGCGACCAAGCAGTGTTTGGTTTTTAGATCCGACAGATCATCCGGTTCAGACCGGATCGCATCGTGTGTGTGCTGATCGTGAGGCCAACCGTCAGTTTCGCCACTGACAGCGTCGCGAGAGGGTTACCAAAATGAATTGTTTCTTTGAAAACACGTACTTTCGGACATAATTCATCCAATTATATAGAAACTATGAATGTTTGTGGGAAATAAAAAGCAAAGAGTAAATAGATAAATATAATATAAATGCAACTTATGAAGTATTGGTAGATAAACTCAGTGAGCGACAGTGAGGCTAATGTTGAAACAGTAAAAAATAATTAATAATATGAGAATAATAATTTAAGTATGTTCCGGAAATAAATAAAAAAAATAACTGCCTCTATGATGTCTGGTGCGAGTGCGGATGATGTTTACGCTCCTTAGCTGTGGTATCAGCACCCATCAAAAGTAATTTCTCGTTGCAGAGAGCCATCATGAGAACCGCCCTCCGCCGTTTCTTATCACCAACTAAACTAGTCTTGAGGTGCGGTCGGATCGTTAGTGGGTGGTAGGAAATCCATCGGATCAGGTCTGTCGGATCAGATCGTACGACCAATCGTACCGTGGATGGGGGCCTTTAAACCTAGCCCGCGGCTACTGCCCGAACTCGTTTTTAACGGATCGAGTCCTTTGTGGAGTTGAAAGAAATGTTTGGAAGGTTTTTGATTTTAGCGAACTGCTCTACTGATCTATTTGTCAATGTTTAAACCAGATCTCTATTTTTATTCTTTTAAGTATTCTAAGCATCTAATTAAGGCCCCCATCCACGTACGGTGCGATCTGGTCGTACGACCATCGGACAGATCTGGTTGGATCCAACCAGATTGGATCGTGAGTGGGGTGATTTTGGTCTGTCCGACCGACTGACAGCTGGTCGGATGCGACCAAGCAATGTATGGTTTTTAGATCCGACAGAGCATCCGGTTCAGACCGGATCGCACCGTGGGTGTGCTGATCGAGAGGCCAACCGTCAGTCTCGCCACTGACAGCGGCGCGAAAGGATATCGATGATGAATTGCGCTTTTGCAGACAAGCAGTTCTGGACAGAATTTATCCAACTATATCGGAGCTATGGATGTTTATGGAAAATAAAAAGCAAAGAGTATATGGATAGATATAAGAGAAAGGCAGTGTATGAAGTATTGGTCGAGAAACTGAAGGAGCGAGACAGTGAAGCTAATATAGAAACAGTTAAGAAAAGAATAAATAATATCAGAAGTGTGTTCAGGAAAGAAATGAGAAAAATATCTGCATCTATGAAATCTGGTGCTAGCGCGGATGACGTTTACGCTCCTCAGCTGTGGTATTACAACTTGCTACAGTTTTTAAAGGATCAAGAAGTATCGAGGTCATCAGTTTCCAGTTTGAATGAGGTAAGTTATTCAATATACTCTACTTTTATATCAGTTAATACATAAACAGTAGTTCACATGTGGCTATGATGGTTAGAGTGAGTTAATTCATATAACTAGAAGATTTTGCCATAATAGAGGTTTCGAACGTGATAGTACTTGAATTTCCTGAATACCTATGTAATAAGTACGTGATCAATATGAATAGGTTTCATATTAAACACATAATTATAACAAAATTCCTTTTGAATATGTCTATGCTGAAAGTTTACATTTTCTATAATGTTACATTTTATTTTTTATGCGGGTCTATAGTATTCTTTATAATGCCTACATTATATAAGTAGTGAAGTAATTACACCTTTTCTGGTACCATTATAGTAGGTAGTCGGTGGTGATGGAACGCAAGTTTTATTAAACATAAATCCATATCTTATTGAAGTTTTCAAAAAATAAAAATACAATATTTCTGAAGAAATAATATATAATTATATTCTAATGATATTCAATGTTATATTGTATTAATGTAGAGGCGTATTTTGTCCATGCCCTTGGAAGTAAAATTTTACTTATTTAAGCTCCGCCCACTTATTTTTTACTCTTTTGCGTGCATAGAAAACTGAGCAGATACACTTCGGCAGCGATATTTTACTCTTTTCCTGTAAAATTATACAGTCGTGGGTGTGGGTGGTGGTTTCAAGAGCCTGGCCAATCAGATCGCGCGCATGAGAAAATCTTATCAAAACTCCTCCCGTAAATGTTTCTCTTTTCCTTTAATTCTCATCCAATTCAACATTCATTACATGCGCACGACATGCAAAGGATACTGTATTTAATTAATAGTAGGTAAGGAGTAGTAAGGAGTAGAGTAGGTGACTCTTAACAGGTAAGAAGTCACAAATATTAAAATTCTCCAGCGACGTCTGGGAACAAATTTCCCAATCCCTCGAATTTTTCAATGTGTCCGAATCTTCGTTGATGCTTGCTGGCTTAGCACCAAAACTGGTGTATTATTGCTATAGTATAGTCAAATACTTAAATATATTCATGAGTGATATTACATTTGCAATAGAAATGTATAAATTTGGTATATATGTTATATCACACAAAAAGAAAGCCTTTTAGAGAACCTATCGCAGGGCACGAATACGAACATTTCATCAGTCTGATTTAGCTCCAACACGCGTAGGAAGGGTCTCTGTGTGTAACCCACGGGCCACCACACACCCACCACCACCCAGGCACCCACCCGCCCACCCACCACACGCCCATCACCCATCCGCCCACCACCCGCCCACCACACACACACCCACCACACGCCCATCACCCATCCACCCACCACACACCCACCACACACCCACCCACCACACATCCGCCCACCACACGCCCATCACCCATCCGCCCACCACACACCCATCATACATCCGCCCACCACACACCCACCCACCACACGCCCATCACACATCCGCCCACCACACACCCACCCACCACCCATCCGCCCACCACACACCCACCCACCACACGCCCATCATACATCCGCCCACCACACACCCACCCACCACACGTCCATCACACACCCGCCCACCACACACCCGCCCATGGATGTTAAACGGGGGAGATGCACTGGAGGATGAATCACAACCAGCATTCATCTAGGTTTAGGCAAAGAATAATTCGTGAAACGTAGATGTAGGTACACGTAGCCAACATACGTACAGGTCCATGATAGCATTAAACATCCTCGACGCACATCGTGAAATGGCTGTGTAGCAAATAGATATTCAAATAACAGTTTCATAGCGCCCTAAACATTTCAGTTTAATATCAAGTCCATCTATAGAGTTAGAAAACAATGCTAGGCCATTCTAAGAGCTCAAAACAATTAGATATCGATGTGTAATACATCACGCTACTACTCTTTGTTGTGCCTTCAATAATGTCAACCTTAACGATATTCCTTGAGCCTCTGTAAGAGGTAATGAAGTGTACGACACTTTTACTCTCGGCAACATCAAGAAAGAGCTTTGGCAGCGCTACAATCGTATTTTGTGATGGCAAGCAGGGGCGGAGCTTAAATAAGTATAATTTTACTCCAGAAGGACACTACAAAATACGCCTCTACATGACCCATAAATTCACAATACATACACATGATATTACATGAGGCAAACATATTTTCAGTATTCTACGGTACTAAAAATTTAATCCCTCAAGAATGCATGCTTATAACAATTTCCGATGTTAAACATAATTATGATAGAACACAAATATCCATTTCCTTGGTCATGTCCTATTGTATGCAAGTGATGAAGTCCCTAGAATGTGAAGTAAGCTATAGGCATATACTGATCAAAAAATGTCCGAAAAGAAGAAAAAAAACAAGTGCAAAAAATCTCATATAATGCAATAATTCTTACCTCGTCGTAATTATTATTTTTTTCCTCCTTGCATATAGTTTCATAATAAGTTTCATGCAAAAATCTACTTAGCTAATGCTGGTTCATATGAGCGCTGTAGTCATATATTACTGTATTATATTTTCTTGCCACGGTACTGTTCCTTCGTTATTGAAGTATTGTTGAAACATTTCACGCACGTTCATAGCTTCGTCACAGGCTCGTCTGTTGTGTGTTCTCTCCAGGTCTATAAACTGAGTGTTGTCAGGTCGATGTGATACTTCCAGTGTTTGGTCCATGTCTTCACTATTGATATAATTACTGGTTTTTTTCTCCGGAGGAAGTTGTGAAGGTAACAGCAAGCCATAACAACACACTCGATGTAATTTGCTTTCATGTTAATGGGAGCATTGAAAATCCTAAATCTCCTTGATAGAATGCCGAACACGTTTTCCACGACACGTCTTGCCCTTGACAACCGGTAGTTGAAAATTCTTTTGTCGTGATCAAGTTCTCTTTAGTTGAAAGGCTTTAAAAAGTCTTTGCGAAGAGCGAACGCTTCATCACCTACAAATACAAACGGTAGGGGAACTTGAGAATTGCGTGGTGGCTGGGGATTAGGTATAGATAGTGTCCCAGCTAACCATCACCGGCGGGCCGACGTAGGCCGTAGAGCGGCGAACGGCGGCCGCCGGCGGCAAATTTACCTCCGGAGGCCCTCCGGAGGCCCGCTGGTGTATTTTCAGACGGGATAATTTACTATGTTGAAAATTAATGTACAAAAATTTCAAGAATTGAATATTTCTATGTGTAAACATTTTGAAACAACAGTTATATGATTATCTTGATGTAGTATTACATCAGTAGTGACAAGCAGCGGCAACTTGACGTCAATCCTCCGGAGGCCAGCTAGTAGGTATTTGTAAGTGGGAAATATTCATTTCATATTATATATATTAACTCAGTAATATACATAGTATCTCAATATCGGTACCATCACTATTATTAGGCCTGTTCAAGCTATTAAAAATTGTTATAAAAGTTTTTATAATAATTTATAGAAATTATCATATATCAGTTTATTTCAAATATTTCCAGCTTTATCAGGAACACCCAGAGATACATAGAAATAAAGATGAGATACGTACATAGGAAGGAGTTTACATGAAAAAAGGTTATCAGTTAGTCTGTGTGTGTAGCTAGTATCATATAAAAGTAACACTTGATTAACCGCGGCGAAGATTATTACGGAATAACACAAGGTCATATTTTCCCTTATTTTAATAACTTCCGACATATTATCAACACATATCAATACTCAACGGTACACCTAATAAAGAATGTGTAGATGATGGAGTTAACATATGAATAATATCATGATTTAGAATAGAATATTATTTGAAATCTTTTCCCAGCTATCAATATACTAAACTGCCAGACGTACGATAGCCCTTACAAGGGGTTAAAAACCCACAAAAGGCCTAAATTGTCACCCTTAACCACTCGATAACATAATGAGAACTTAGTTATAACATGTTTTCGCTCCTTCATTATATCGAAATAGACTGAATAATATAAATAATTGCAGTACGACACGTTTTTTTAGGAATTCCTTGACGGCGCTTGGCGCTGTGTCTGAGTGAAAATAATCAGTTACTTGGAAAACGCACGAGTGGGTGGACGTTGTTATGTTGTTCGCCGCTACCTATATCCTTCTACATGGCTGTTCACGCCGTTCAGTGTTCCACGTACACCAGCATGTAAACTCAATAACGAAAATGTTTTTGTACTTATGAAATAAACAATGTCCGTAGCAATTATGATCCTAGCAATCTCCTTTTCATCGTATTACTGGATAACGACACAGGAATATTTCTGGTTAAATTTTCTAAGCATATTGCATTATATAGTAATGTTTTTATAAGTGTTGAACAGCCCATTAGTCTATTAATCGGCTAATGGGTTGTGCAACACCCCTTAAAACATTACTATATCTGCAATATACTTAGAAAGTATAACCATAAATATTCCTCAATCAGTTAATATAACAGCGGCAAATGGTCATATGCCCTACGGCCGCTGGGAGCGGCCCGCCGGTGAGCCTCTGAGCAAATTCCCAGCGGCCCTACGTCGTACACTTCCGTCGGGCCGCCGATAAGACATACGGAGGGCCTCCGGAGGCCCTCCGTCTGTGTTTGCTGGGGTGCCTTCACGTAGTTTATGGTAGAACAGTGTATTTTCAATTACACCGCCATCCGAAACGCGTCCGTTGACACCAAAATCACATACTATATACTATATAAGACGAATCCTAAATCTCTATAAGTTTGGGCCCTGGCACATGCCGCTGCGGATTAGTGAAAGGGTGCTGCATGAAACACGCACGCCCCAGATCCGCTGTTGACAATGAAGGTGAAGTGGGAAGTGAAGGTAGTGTGGATGTGCGTGATGTGGTGAGCGTGGATGCAGAGTGGAAGTGGATAAGGATGTGTGTGGATGTGGATAAGGATGATGGTGGATGTGGATGGATGATGAGGGTATCGATGTATTGTTAAAGGTACGTGCATGTGGATGTCGGGACTTATTGTCGGGTGGATGTGAATGGATGATGAGGGTATTGTTGTTTTGTTAAAGGTATGCATGTGGATAATGATGTCGAGTGGATGTGGATGGATGATAAGTGGGATAAGGGCTTGAACCCACATTTAACTCAAGTTAGGGAAAAGGGGTACGGTAAGGTTGGTTGCCTACCTTAGGGAAAGGTTAGTATTGGGTTTAGGGTAGCAGATATTAAAAACGTAAAGTAAAAAAAAAACCTAATGAGGACAGGTATAAGACGTTGGACCCAGCGAAGTGGAAATAATGGGGGGGAAACTTGAACAGACAGAAAAGGCCAGTGAGGAGTACGTAGAGGAATGTTAATGCAGACGGTAAGTAGGTAATCTTATAGTGAGAAAAGAGATTAACTTTCACCACTTTTTCTAGTGAGAGGATATTTTGATGAAGGTCCCTAACAGATTTGAAAAGGGTTTAGAAAACTTATTTTTGAGGGGTACATAGATACACTAATACAAAATTTTTCACTAACACTAACCGCAAAGGATGTCTTTTGACCGAGGATGTACTTGGCTTTGAGCTTTGCTCGTTGGGGTGACGCAGGAGGTTCCCTCAAAAAGGGGGGACCCTACCAAGTTAGGGAAGGTATGGAGAAAATCCAGTGGATTTTCCCTACGTGCCTATCCCTGGGTTAGTGGGAAAGGAAAACCATTACAGATAAGGATGAGTCCAGCGGACCTATATGGTTCGGCCAAGTAAATAAGAAAAGTGAAAAGTGGAGAAAAGTAATTCTTGTTTTATGTACCCCAAATGGTAAATCGCTTTTGGTGGGGGGAGGTGAAAAATTTTAAGAACGCATTAATTAATTATTTTTTTTGTAAGTTCTTTGAGAATTGTATTGCCCAACATAAGTATTTTTTTGTGGGGGGGATAGAAGCCCCTATGCGATTTAAAAAGGGAGCATGTATGGGTTGTATATATTTTACTTTTTTTTTTGTTATAATTAGTTAGATTTTTGGTAGGATGCGTATAAAGGGGTGGGGAAAAAGGTTTTTTTTTTGGGGGGGGGAAGAAGTAATTCGAGAAATTGGGTTAAACCTGTGACTCACGATTGAGAAAAGTTACAGGTGGTGCGGTAAAGTAATAATATATATATATATATTATATTTTAATATATATATATATATATATATATATATATAATATAATATATATTATAAATAATATATATATATTTATATATAAAAATTAATATATATATTTAAAATGCTAACAATTTTCCTTCACCCCCCCGTCCTTAATCGTTGAATAATTTCCCGGGCAATTTTTTATCCCCGGGGTCCTAGTGACGTCACGACAAAAAGGGCGAGGAAAGGGAGACACGGTTTCTTCTCTTCTGGCCACCTTTGTGCGAAAACACACGGCGGAGAGTTGTGTACAACCCTTTTCGAAGAATGTGTGGGGGGGTTTGTTTTTAAAAGGGGTTTATAGGGCATTGTTTAGTTTGTTTTGGGACATTATATATTCTTTGGGTAACGTGTATTCGGGTTTGAGCTGAGCTGAGTGAGTGAGCTGAGCAGAGCGAGTGGGGGTTTTTAAACCTCTGAGGGACCCACGTTTGTGTGCTGATGGCAGTGGCGTCCCCAGAAAATTAAAAGGGGGGCCCCAATATATATATATATATAATATATAATATATTAATATATATATATAAAATAAAATATAAATTTCTATAATTTATTTTTTGCCAAAGGGGGGGGGCATGCGGCCTGGCCCCCCCCCCCTGGTACGCACTGCTGATGGGGTTTGTGGTTGGAGCTGAGTGAGTGGATGACCCGTGAACACCAGTGTGAGCAAAAGGCCATGATTTTTGCGAGGTGTGTGTAGATAGGACATTACCTAGTGACGGGGTTAGGAATTTTTAATTTTTTTAAAACCCCGATAAAATCGGCGTGTCGGGGATTATTAGTTTATGATTTTGGTGAAACCTTGAGGGGGGATGGAATACTGGATAAACAAGTGAAAATATACAGAAACCCTGTAACGAGTCGTTTACCCCCTTTTATAGCACATTTCTCTAAATTTTTAATTTTTTTTACCCATTTTATTGTGGGTGGGGCCGGTAACCCCAGGTTTGGGGAGCCCTTTTCGATTTAACACCCGCTAAAAGGGGGGGCCGCTACAAACTTTAAACCCAAGGGCTAGCCGGAAAAAAATTGGGGGCGGCCCCTCCCAATGAGGTTGAGGGGGGGGGGCCCTTTAATCAGCTGGGGGTTGGGGGGCTCTGTAACCCCCCCCAGAGAAATTTTTTTAAGATAGATTTATTGGGGCATATTGAGCCCTATGGGGGGTCTTTTAGGCTTTGCATATATTCAATATATAAAATGATAAAATTTATACCATACACTCCTAAATAGTGTGTTAATTGGGGGGGGGGGCCCCCTTTGGCCCCTCCTCTAGCTACGCCCTTTAATTTACTTAAAAATTTTCCCAGAGGAAAAATTAGTTCTCGAACCCCAGTTTTCCCGCAAAACCCCGTTTTTTTTTTTTTTTTTGGGTTTAAAAACCCTTTTTAGGGGGTTTTTTTTTTTTGGGGTTTTTTCCCCCCCACAAAAATTTTTCATTACCCCAAAAAAATCATGTCGGAAACCAAAAAATTGGCTGGTGCAACCAAATTTTCGGGCCGGTGCACCCCTTGGGGTTTTTTTGCAACCCCCGGGGGGGGTTTTTTTTCCCCTTTTCAAACTTCCCCAAGCCAAAATTTGCCACTAAAGGCCCAAAGGGCCAAAGCACTTCTGCCAAAGCGGGGCCAAAAGCAAATTATGTGCCAAAAGGCCAAAACATCAAAAAGTGCCAAAGAGGAACAAAACTAAAAGTGCCAAAGAGGCCATTTAGCAAAAGGCCCAAAAAGGGGGAAAACAACAATGTGCCCCAAAGGGGGTTTTTTTAAAAAGGCCCCCCGGGGCCCACTTTGCTTGAATATGCCCAAAGCGGGGGGGGTTTGGGGGGGGGGGGGGGGGGGGGGGGGCCCGGGGGGGGGGGGGGGGGGGGGTTTTTTTTTGGGGGGGGGGTTTTTTTTTGGGGGGGGGTGGGGGGGGTGGGGGGGGAAAAAGGGGGGGGGGGGGGGGAAAGGGTTTTTTGTTTTTTTTTTTTTTTTTTTTTTGGGGGGGGGGGGTTGGTTTGGGGAAGGGGGGGGGGGGTTTGGGGGGTTTTGGGGGGTTTTGGGGGGTTGGGGGGGGGGGGGGGGGGGGGTTTTTTTGGGGTTTGGGGGGGGGCGGGGGGGGGGGGGGGGGTTTGGGGGGGTGGGGGTTTTGGGGGGGGGGGGGAAAAGGGGGGGGGGGGGGGGTTTTTGGGGGGTGGTTTTTTTTGTTTGGGGGGGGGGGTTTGGGGGTTTTGGGGGGGGGGGGGTGGGGGGGGGGGGGGGGGGGGGGGGTGTTTGGGTTTTTTTTGGGGGGGGGGGGGTTTGGGGGTCCCGGG
>JACEEZ010022001.1:158627-188627 GCA_016584305.1 Chionoecetes opilio
ATATATATATATATATATATATTATATATATATATATTATATTGTCCCCCCCCTTTCAATTTTCTGGGTACGCCACTGACACAATACAAAGCCCATATAATAGATAGCCCACAATACAAAGAATGTTGGTGCAAATCATAATGGATGAAAAGCTGTCTAAACTATTTAATGATTACTTAAAACTAGTGCTTTGTACAAATCCTGTGAAATTGAGAGAGAAATGTATTTAGTAATTCTTATAGTATGCTAAACTTTGGTCATTTACGACATTTATCATTTTTTTCCTACCCCCTTTTTCTGCATTTTCGGGGTGTCGCATAAACTAAAATTTACACTCTACCAAATCCATACGCAATGCATCTTTACCTAGAATTGAGATCAGGCACAGAGTGTGTAAATAATAGCCCCAAACCCCAAACCCTGGACATTGGTTGCGTAGCCTAACCTAAAGCAAGAGTAATAATGGGAGATAACTGCAAAATGAGGCATTTCCGCCCAATTTTTAAAAAAGACCATCATTCTTAACACATCAGAATACATGGAATAGAACAATTTTATCCACATACTCAATTAATGGTTGAAAGTACCAAAATATCTTAGAAATGCTGCTAATGGTGAGATTTACAAGTTGAAGACGGTTTTAAACTACGTGCCCCGTAATGTATTAAACTGCAGTAGAAAACCCAGGCAGGTGTTGCTTCTTTAAATGAAGATGACAGTTAAAAGTTGTGACAGCATTTCTAAAAATACACTTTTTAGACGTTTTGACTGGAAAAAACACTCCATTTGTAAAAGTTAAAAAAATAATTTACCTATTCAAACCATCAAACTAACTTAATCTAACCTAAATTAGCCCTTGCCCTTAAAAAATAACCTAACATAGTCTTGTCCCCTTTAAAATAACCTAGTCTAAGAAAAAATTTGTTGCACAACATTTCATTGTTACCCTTTTACACTCGTTTTTCACCTATAGAAACAGTAAAAAAAGGGGAAAAATACTTGAATCCAGACACAGTCATGTTCTAAATATCAGCCCAGTATATAGTAGGGTCAGTACTGCTGTACCAAAAAGGGTACATCAGACACCCATTCATCACAATTACCAGTAAAACTGCAGTTTAGTACAATATCCTCTATTGACCAAAATTCTCCTGACATAACTGGGGGGCTGCGCCCATCCCGACCCCCCCCCCGCTAGTTAACTAAACCCAGCCATGGGGATTTATTACTTATCCTATTTAACCTCGCTGGGAGGGGGGGGGGATTTCCCCCCCTCCAGATGTGTTTATATCTTTATTTCCGTCGGGTTATAGGGATTAGAAATGCTGCAAATTGTCAGTTCTATAACTGAGGACGGTTTTTAACTCGGCCCTTTTAATGCTTAAACTGCATTACAGTAGAACCCAATCACCAAGTAAACATCTTCTCCCCGTACAAGCCTTATTACTTAACTCCCTGAAGCGGTACAATTATAGAGTCCTTTTCCCCCCCTTATTAGCAGGGGGTTTTCTCAGACTTCACAGATCACTTTGATTCTCTAACACGTAATTATTAAGTGGGGGAGAGCTGCCCTTCACCCTCCTCCCCCTAACGACTCCCGAACCCCTCAAAAATTACTATAATATGACTCTAGAATTTTACCATGACTAATTTTAACTGTGAAAACACAACAAAATAGCAGCTCGTTCCGTTCACTCTAGCTGAGGTGTTGTTTATAACTCTTGGTCAATTGTCTATATATTTGAGATTTTCATCTCTAAAGATGTATCACCCTTCCTACGTACCTTTATAAATCTTTGGAGTAGATGAAGTCGATCCTCAAGCCGAGAGCCTGTGAAAAAGCAGTAAATGTAGAGCCCGGCCGTTCACTTCCCCTGGTAAATAAATTTTGAATATTGGTCTAGCCGAGGGAAACGGGCGCGAATGGCCAAACAGCTGACTGCCTGGCTACGATTTAGCCCCTAATAATCAAACCCAAATTATCCTTAATCCGAGCTTGGGAATACTTAAGTCCTTCGGCCCGGCCATTCATCACATCCACTTTAAAATATTATCCTTGGGCCGAGTCAAGGAAGACTGTGTTGGCCTGTACCGAATTTATCAATAATTGGCCCGATATCGTTCCCGCTGCAGGGCCGACATCGGCTTCATAGATTTTGCCGAAAACCAGTCGCCCGCGCCCGGGGGCCCAACGTTACCCCCAAAGCCGACACAGGCCGCCCATAGCCCATGTTGCTGGGTCGGCACAAAACAACCATGATAGTTTCTTTTTGTCCCGGGACATGTGAATGGATAGGTACTGCGGTCCCGCTGGGCAGGCTGAACCAAAACAAGCCGTCAGTGATCAGGCGAGACTTTAGTCTGCGCTTACTACGTCACAACCAAATTACACGCGTTCCGCCGTGTTGTACGTGATATTTTTGGCTCCAAAAAAGCCATAATTTCATTATGGGCATTTCTCAGCAAAAAGAATATGAGTACAGTGATATGTAGCCTTTATTGCATCCAAAGCTTCAAAAATACCCCCTTTATTTTAGGTTTGAGAAAACGGGTCCTTAGTCTGTCCTATATACTCCCCTGTTGTCCCCCCTTCTCTCCCCCCAGGTGGCGGGGAAAAAAAAGGGCTTTTGAGTGGCAATAAAGGAAAAATATGTGTCAACTCGAGCTCAACTTAACAGAATACCTACAAAGAAATAAAAAGGGCAGAAAAAGGTCACAAGAAGAAGAAAAAGGACAGGTAAAGCAGCCACGCATGTCCCCCGTGTGACTGGGGATAGCCTCAGCCCTCGGGTCACCCAAAAAACCCCACCAAGCCCACAAATCCCCCCTGCTGTGGACGGGGAGTACCCCAGAGCCCGCCCTCTGTCCCCGGGAACACCCGTCACGGGGCCGCCAAGAAAGACAAAACCCGGCCTGTCTGGGGGGGGGTTTGGGGGTTTTAAGGTTTGGCCCCGGGAAACAACAAATAGGGGGTTCGAGGGCGTTGCAGTGATTTCCCTTATAAACCTTTGACTCCTTTTAAAGGAACTCACCCTATGTCTTTATACTACGTCTTCCATTTAACCTTGGGCAAATTGCACTTCGGTCACCATCCCCGGGTTTACGGTGGTTTTAAATCATTAATGCTTTCAAAAGCCCGTAGTTAAAACCGCCCGGTTTAAATTTGGGAAGGAGAGTTTCACGTTCTTTTTTCAGAGACCCCAAACTACTTTTTTTTGGGGCCTACAATAGGTGTTTTTTTCTAATGGTGCTATTTTTTATTTTGCGAAAAAACGCAAAAAAAAAAAAAAAAATTTTTTGGGGTTAAGGTTGGTTTTCGGGGGGTTGGGTTGGGAGGTTATTTTAGGTTGGGTTTGGGGTTGGGTTTTGGGTTTTCATTAAAAAAAGGTTAGGTTGGGTTTCTTTTTTTTTTTTCATTTTTTTTTTTTTTTTTTTTGGGTTTGCGAAAAATAAAGTAGCCCTTAGAACAAGCCCCTATTTTTGGGGCCAAAAAAAAAAGTATTGGTTTGTCTGAAAGAACGTGAAAAATCTCCTTCCCTAATTTCCCTAACGGTTACTAACTTACCTAAAACCCACCAAAACCCAAATTACCTAACCCGTCTTTTTCTTGTATGGTAAATTTTTTCGTGGCACCAAAATTTCCCCATTTCAAAATTGGGGGGCATGGTTTTTTTTTACCTTTTTGGATTCTAAGAGGGCATTTTTTCTTGGGCTTTCCCTCGCAAAAACAAAAGGGTTTTGGAGGGAAAGAAAATTTTTTGGGGGGGGGAGGAAATGTAAACCCTTTTTTACAAAATCCCCCCTCTTTTCCCCTTTTTTGTTTACCGCATTGCTTTTTTTTCGGGGGCGCACCCGTGGCTAACCCAAAACCCAAATTTAAACCCGAAAATTACCTTACCCTTTCCTTTTCCTTACCTTACCTTTCCTTTCCTTACCTAAAACCCAACCTAAACCCAACCCCAAAAACCCAATTCGGCCACCGAAATTGCCCAAAAACCCGGGGTTTTTTGGGAAAAGTAATCAAAAAACCCCTTTGGGCCCAATCAAAAACCTTTCTGGGCCCATCTGGCGGGACAAGGGATTTAAAACCTGAGTGCGGTTTTTGATACAAATGATCCCTAGGGTTCCTTTCCCCCCTAAGCGCGGTCTGTCCGAATTTCCAGTCGAAAAAGGGGATTTAAAAACCTGGGTTGGTTAGGTTTAAAGGGAAGGTCATAGTAACCCAACCTAAACCGAAATATGCCAAAAACCCTTTGGGGGGTTTTTTTTGGGATAAAGTAACAAAAAACCTTTTGGGGGAATCAGAAAAACCCTTTTTGACGCCCCTCTGGCGAGGACAAGCCCTACAGACCCCAGTGCGGTTTGATACAAATGATCATAAACGGTTCCCAATAACTCCGGGGGCTTACAAAGCTTAAAAAC
This sequence comes from Chionoecetes opilio, assembly GCA_016584305.1. Taxonomy (NCBI): domain Eukaryota; kingdom Metazoa; phylum Arthropoda; class Malacostraca; order Decapoda; family Majidae; genus Chionoecetes; species Chionoecetes opilio. Next base: position 163,050 of record JACEEZ010022001.1, read on the forward strand.
CAAAGAAACAAATTGACACATATATTCCACGATTTTTAAACCCATTTTTCTCCCCCAAAATAACTAATTTCAATTCAATATAAATAATTAAAAAAGGGTTTTTTATTAGGCCAAAGGTTTTTTATTATTTATCCAAAAAACCCCGGGGGTTTTGGGGATTTTCGGGGGAACCCCCCCATCTAACCCAACCCAACCCCCAGATTAAAATCCCAGCCCCGGGGCGCACCGAAAACTTACTCCCCGAAACCAAAAAATGATGCAGGTTTACAAGAAGAGGAAGAAGAGGATTTTTTTAAAAAAAAGGGGAAGATTCTTCCCCCCCCCTAAAAATATTTTATATCTCCCAAATATTGATTTTGGACGGAAAGCTCAGAGAAAATGTCTCTTAGAATACAATAAGGTAAGCAAAAACCATGCTCCCAATTGTGTAGGGAAGTTTGGTGCCATCATAAAATAATACCCTAAAGTTCAAACTCCTACAACAGCCGTCAGAAATGAAAAATAACACAAGGGGGCCTGGGGGCTAACCTCCCCAGCGAGGGGGTTGGTCATGGAATCAAAGCACACGTTAGGTTAGTGAACTAGCGGGTGTGTCAGGGGGGGGGTCATTCGTGTCAGGAGCGTATTGGTCAACAAGGAGTATTGTACTAAACTGCAGATTTACCACGAAACTATTTTGGTATTATTTTACGACAGGACCAAACTTCCCTACACAATTCCAATGATCTGAAACTCGAGAAATGCCAGTGGTCGCTGGCAGTTTTAACTCAAAGGTTGGTCTACTGTGTTTTGGCTCCGCGACTAATATTTTTCATAAATTAATTTCGCGATAAATATTGATGCACCGCATCTGAATACCAAAAAATATAGTTCTTCTGTTGTTCTACTAATTATATGGATAACATGCATTACGATGGAACGTTCTATAATAGCAATTTAATGCAAATTACTCGCCTCGAGTAGCAAAGCTTAATATATTTTTTACATGTATATTGTGGCATGTAAAATTTGGGCGATGTGCACACTGTTTTCTAAGACAGTACTGCTGCGTCTGGCAAACGCTTGTCAAAATACAATAAGCAATGCCTTGGAAAAACGAAGAATAAAGAATGCCGAAATCGGCTTGTTGCTGCGACAATGTAGGTTATAATTGTGGAGGCGACACGCCGCGGCGGGGAGTGGTGGGCGTAGAGATTGTGGCGGGGAGATTGAATCAAAACATTACGACTTCACGCGTCGACTCATTGCACTTCCAGGCTTTCTATCTGATTGATACACAATAAGAACAGGAAAATATGACTGCCTAGGTCGCATTTACCTCGCCTCCTCAACTATAACCTCCTTGGTTATTTGGTTATATACAATGTTTTACAGGATCAGGCTTCTATACAATATACATATAGAAGAAAATCGTTCTTAATATTATACTTTTGTGTTTTAAGTGCAGTGGAATAAGCCCATATTTTGTTTTCCAGTAGACCAACTTATTATCAAAAAAGTGAGTTAAAACTGCCAGCGACCCCTGGCATTTTGGATTCCAGTTCTCTCGAATTGGGAGCATGGTTTTTGTTTACCTTATTGTATTCTAAGAGACATTTTCTCCTTGAGCTTTCCGTCGCAAATCAATAGTTTCGGAGATATAGAACATTTTAGGTGGGAGGAGGAATACGTCTCCTTGTATACAAAATGCCTCCCTCATCCTCTTCTTGTGACCTGCATCGCTTTTGTTTGGTATTTTATTAAACTTTTTTTTATTATTGGACCCAGTTAGGAAGTTAAAGGTTAGGTAAGGTAAGGTTCAGGTTAGGTTAGGTTAGGTAAGGTAAGGTAAGGTTAGGTTCAGGTTAGGTAAGGTAGGTAAGGTAGCCACGGGTGCGCCTCCGAAACAAAAGCGATGCAGGTCACAAGAAGAGGAAGAGGGAGGCATTTTGTAAACAAGGAGACGTATTCTTCCTGTGCCTTCCTGAGGAAGACAGGTCAACTATCGCACCTGTGATAGCATCATAGGACATCACCAGGACAGGGATGCTCGAAAATCCCTCGTAAGGGACAACTTATGAGTGTATGGCTACAATAACCTTACGAGGGTGGGCTGAGGTTGATGCTCGTCCCGAGCCGTCACTCCCGTACGGTGATCGGTGGGGAATATTAGGGATATTCTAGGGATATGTCGGGAAATTCTGCTGACCAATCACAGAGCAGCGCCTCGCATGAACGCGGCCTTATCTGGCCAATCATCTTGCTCTCAGCTGTCCGGGAGCCCGGAAAATAAATTTAAAGAGACACTTCAAATGCCACCAGACTGTTACGATAATACATTGCCGCCATATTAGCCTTTCAGCGTAATATTCTCCCGCTGAATACTACAGAGACGTACCCAGGGTATACCCTGATGCGCTGATCCTAGGTTCGAGTCCTGCGTGCCCGAGATTAGCATCTATGAACCACTGTGGCCCGCGCCGTACCCGTGGCCGTGGCGGTACATTGCCGCCATATTTGCCTTTCAGCGTAATATTCTCCCGCTGAATACTACAGAGACGTACCCAGGGTATACCTTGATGCGCTGATCCTTGGTTCGAGTCCTGCGTGCCCGAGATTAGCATCTATGGACCACTGTGGTACCGCGCCGTACCCGTACGCGCCGTAAGGGTGGTCCCGACCACCCTTAGCCTTGCGGTCCCGTAGCAAGTGAGAAAACGGTTTGAGCATCACCCGTAGAGGCGCTACGAGGTAAAAGCCCCCTAGGGTAATACTTACGGTCCCGTAACTCTTTCGAGCATCTCCCCCCAGGGCTCATAGTGTTCCCCAAGGGATCCTCGCAGCCCTAAAACAAGAACAAGAACAAGAACGTATTTTTCCTCCCACCTAAAATGTTCATATCTCCGAAACTTGATTTGCGACGGAAAGCTCAAAGAGAAAATGTCTCTTAGAATACAATAAGGTAAACAAAAAACATGCTCCCTATTGTGTAGGGAAGTTTGGTCCTATCGTAAAAATTTACCACTTGTATATATGACCATGTGCAGTATTTATAACCCTTATAACAGCCGTCGAAAATGAAAAAGGTATTATTTTACGATAGGATCAAACTTCCCGATACAATTGGGAGCATGGTTTTTGTTAACCTTATTGTATTCTAAGAGACATTTTCTCTGAGCTTTCCGTCGCAAATCAATAGTTTCGGAGATATAGAACATTTTAGGTGGGAAGAAGAATAATACGTCTCCTTGTTTACAAAATGCCTGGAGGCATTTTGTAAACAAGGGGGAGCCCCCTTCCTCTTCTTGTGACCTGCATCACTTTTGTTTGGTATTTTATTAAACTTTTTTATTATTATTGGACCCAGTTAGGAGGTTAAAGGTTAGGTTAGGTAAGGTTCAGGTTAGGTTAGGTTAGGTTAGGAAAGGTAAGGTAGGTAAGGTAGCCACGGGTGCGCCTCCGAAACAAAAGCGATGCAGGTCACAAGAAGAGGAAGAGGGAGGCATTTTGTAAACGATTACAGGAAGTTTCGACGGAATGCACTTTCGCCGGTAGAAAATGGAGGTTTCGACGGCACCGTCGAACTCCGTCGAAACCTCCAATATGTCTATCATAGAGTAAAACCTAAAGGTATTTTGTCATTGAGAGGATTAATATAAAATACAAAGTTACTAGATAATTGCCCACCAAAATTAAAGTGAAAAGCATATACAGCCAAGATCCCCCTATATCTTCGTTTTTTCCCACCCTAACATGGTAACACCTATCAAACTTACCTTGCCTATCATTAATATTGTATTTAATAAAATCAATTAGCGATAAAGACTAATAAACAATGAACAACAGTACTGTTTGTGCGGCTTCATCCTCAGGCTAAGGCAGTGCCCTTCTGATGGTCACAGTTAGACACAAGAAAACGGCACCTCAGTTTGTGGGGAAACCTGGGAATCCTGACAGACATTTTTTATTTATTCATTTATTTATTTACTCTATTCATTATCTATTGTCCTCATCATCATCCTTCAGCACAGGAGGAGTCGTCCCATAAGATTAATTTTAGTTCTATAGAATTTAAAACAACTGTATTGTGTTATCTAATAAGAATTTTATTTCATTTAAATTTCATGGTTAAAAAATTATCAATGATCTGTCACCTTAAAAGTTCCAAGAGTCGAGTCAGAGTTGTAATTTTCTAAATCAGACTCAACACCCTCGGTCATTATCCTTATATTCCTATGTATATACTAGTACGTATACATTAATATCAATTTTATTTGCTAGTGTCATATGTTAAATATTGTTTACAAATACATACGTATTTTCATTTATATCCATGATATGTTAAATTGCGCATGATGAAAGATCTAAAATATTATGAAGGGAATGAATGAGAGGGTTCTACGGCGCTGACTTGGAAGGTTCGACGATGCACTATGTTGGAAGTTTCGACGGTGTCGTCGATAACGCATTCCGTCGAACCTTCCTGTTAGCTTGTAAACAAGGAGACGTATTCCTCCTCCCACCTAAAATGTTCTATATCTCCGAAATTTTATTTGCGTCGGAAAGCTCAAAGAGAAAATGTCTCTTAGAATACAATAAGGTAAACAAAATCCATGCTCCCAATTGTGTAGGGAAGTTTGATCCTATTGTAAAAATTTACCATGAAAAATAACACTAGGGGGTCTGTGGGGGGCGAGCCCCCTCAACGAGGTTAAGTTACGTTATCAATGGGCTAATATATGTAACATGACTGGGTCTGGATTCAAGTATTTTTCACCTTTCTACTGTTTCTACAGGTTAGAACGAGTGTAAGTAACAATGAAATGTTGTGCAAACATTTGATTTTTCAACTAACCTAACCTAACGTAACCTAAAGGTTAGGTTAGGTTAATTTGCGGGTTTGAGTAGACTATTATTTGATGCTTTTTCAAATCGGAGATAGTGTTTTTTCCCCGTGAAAACGTCTAAAAAGTGTATTTTAAGAATGTGTCATCACTTAATACTTTTTAGACAGTTGCACATAAAAAAATTATCTCCATTTGGTAAAGCATTAATAACAAAAAATAAAATCGAATTTGTCTGAAAACCTAGACCCACAGTCACATTGTAAATCTTTACCAAACAAGGCCTAGGTTCGGTTAGTGAACTAGCGGGCTTGGGGGGGCGCATCTCCCCCCAATTAGGTCAGAAAAGTATGATTGCAAGTCAATTCGGCCCAAAGTTTGGTTATAATGGACGAGAACTGCAGGGACGCTACTGCAGTTACCACTTACGTTTTCTATTTATTATTTTGCTCAGTATACTGTGCAGTATTAATCCACTTCTGCGTAACCTTTAAAACTTACATGCATATTGAATAAATAATATAATTGTCTAATAGCGCATACACACAGATCCTCCCCGTCCGGAGGCCCCCCCACCCTTTAGTAGGTTAGGTTAAGGTTCAGGTAGGTTAATAATCTTGCCGGGGGTCGAGGGAGGCGGAGCAACCCCCAGTTAGGTGGTTAGGTGGTTAATATTCCGCAGGAGAGGGCGGGCTCCACAGGCCATAGAGGTTATTTTTATTAGCTAGGTTAGGTTATGTTTAAGTTTGGTTAGGTTAGTTTTAGATTATGTTTAGGTTTGGTTTAGGATAGGTTTGGGTTAGGTTTTGTGTAGTTATTAAGGTTAAATAAGCGAATCTGATGGTGCTTGATTGCCCGGTTGCCGTGGTAGGTTGTTGCTGGCAAACTCCTGCAGAAAATTTGGTATTATTCTTGTGTTTGCCCTCTCTCCCGAAACAAGCTTGGGGACCTGGGGGAATGCGGGATATTTAGCTGGGGTACAAAATATGCGTCGCAACCACATAGTATTTGAGTTAGGGGTGTTGTAAAATTTCCCTAGATCTAGGGAAAATGGATTTGATTAGAAGTCCAGAGACGTGTGAACCTGATGATCCTCACAAACAGAATGATGACCAGAGTGTCGGGAACCGTCTCCCCCCGCTAAGAGGTAAGCAAAAATTTTGTGTTGGGTCGAGAGGGGTGGAGCCTGCCCTTTTGGGAGATTAGATTAGGTTAGATTATCGGGGGGGGGGTCGAAGCTCCCCGCTAGGTTAGATTACTGGGGGTTCGAGGGGGGCGGAGCCGCCCCACTAAGAGGTTAGTTAAAAATTAAATTGATTAGGGAAATTCCCCTATAACTAGGGAACTTTGGCTCCTCTACTTAAGTCCAAAAAAACGTGTTTTCGACGCATTATTTGTTCCCCACCCGAAAATCACGCATTCCCGCAGGTCCCCAAGCTTGTCGGGGGGAAGGGGAGAGTATGGGCAAATGCTAGAAATTTACCGAATATTTACCGGTTGTAATGCATAAAATCACCAGAACCACTTAGCCATGTGGGTATACCCTTATGGGTCAGTGGTCTAACGCGCTAGTGTTTGACGTGCAAAATCTGGTGATGGTGTAGGTTCGAACACTCCGAGGCAGGAAAAAGGAAGTTATTTATTTTTTAATTATGATTACCAGCCTGAGTCATGTGTCTGTTGGAAGGACATACTGAGGGGATTTCAGAAGGTATCTGTGGCCCAGAGCAATGTAAAGCCTCTGTCGGGCTCTTATCACAACTCCCCATGGTAACCTTACATGGCTCCATCAACACGGCCACATGCAAGTCTGTCAACAGGGCACAGTTAACACCCCTTGACCAAGACTGCCCCTTCTGGAATCTCCCTCAGAATTTCACAACAGTAAGATAAGAAGATAGTTAAGAAGAGAGCAAGATCTAATCCCCCTCCTTACACGGTTAGGTTAGGGTAATAATCCTCCCGGCAGGGTGGGGCAGAGCGGACCACTTGGCGGCTGGTGAATGCGGGGCGGGACGGAACGCACTTGTTTTTGTATAATTCCGTCACTACCCTGGTTTCTGAGACACTGACTATTGTTTCCTGGCCAAGTTTTAGTGCTTTTTTCTGATGGAGATACATTGTTATCTCACAGGAAATGGCGACACTAGGATTTGGTGATGAAAACAAGACAAGAAACCTTTTTATTAGGTTTCCGGAAAATCAAAATACATCTCCATCTGAAAAAGCACCATTTATGCTCAGGAAAAATTACTCGCTGTCTCTGAATAACCGCACAATCCTCGTCCATTTTTGCCCATTTTTTCTTCCAGCCCTGGTCGTTTCGGCCTCCCACCCAAGTCATTCATGACAAGCCAAGCCATCTTGGTTATTGACTAGGAGCTAAGTGACTTTTAATTAACATGAAAGGTCCAAAAGGTTTGAACTCACACCTGTTCAAAGGAACCCAAACTAGATCCAAAAACCCAATTCTTCAGTTTCGCAAATGGTGGATGCGATAGGTGGCGCCACTCAAAATAACCTTTAAAATGGATTTAATTAACATGAAAGGTCCAGAGATAATTCCTTCGCAAACCAATAGGGAATTGTGTACTGCATCAGAAATAACAACTTAAGAATGAAATATGCGGTTGAAACTGTATTTAAGAACATGGCTAATTAGTGTTAATTACACTTTTAATTAACATGAAACGTCCAAAGCTGAAATTACTATTGAATTGGAGCAAAGTGTCCCCTGATTCAGATTTGCTAACTTAAGAATGCATTTTCTAGTGGAAAATATTCCTAAGAATAGGTCAAAGGTCAAGAATTTGCTCTAATTGACATTTTAAAGTGATTACATATTAATGAACATAAACAGTCCAATGCTGAAACTACTTTTGAAATGGAGCCTAGTGTCAACTAATGCTGAAAAACTAACTTAAGAATAAATTTTCTAATGGAAAACATTCTTAAGAATAGGTCAAAGGTAAAGAATACGCATTGGTTGATATCGTTGATGGATTAAAAGTTAGTAACATAAAATGCATACAGATGCTTGGATTACTTTTGAAAATGGTGCTTACCATACCGGTACTTCTTTAAGAAAATATGTTAAAGAGAGACAATAATGACTTGTTTATGCAGTAAATATGCACTTGTTGGCCACACTGGTTAATAAGGTATTATACAGTAAATATGCACTTGTTGGCCACACTGGTTAATAAGGTATTATACATAGAAGATTAAACTGTCACTGGATTCAATATCATTAACTTGAAATATAATTTCTAGTAACAAAATTGACAAAGAATAGGAAAGCAATGGCAGATTCAGGCACTGGTTGATATCTTCAAGAAAGCTATTGGAAAGTAGATTATGTGTAAGAGTTTTTTTCCCCCAATATATACATGTTAATTATTTGTTAGTGTGTGCAAGGTAACTATAACCCATTTTTTTTAATATTTGCAGAACACAACTTGTATGTTTCCTCACCACATTCTGATAAACATAAAACATCACTGAACCTGAATTATTGAATTTTCTGTAATCGCTGAGAAACCAAGCTATATTTTTGTTTCATTCTGAAGTCTTAGTAACTTTGAGATAAACCTACAAATCCTCTTCATCTGTAGACATAACGTCATCTTCGTTAGAGGAAGACAAGCCCAGGAGGGATATTTACCATTTCTTGCGAACGTTCACAACAGGCTTGCGAATTCGCAAGCCCTGTGGATGTTCACAATTTCTTAGGACATATGAGGCGTCTAGAGTCATAAGGGCGAGCCCGCCAAATGATAGTTTTGAGATACAGGTTGAAGTTCCCAAACTCGGCAACCTCGGGACCAGCGCCGAGCCGAGAAATGGAATTTTCCGACTTTTAGAACGTAGATATATCAAGGGGAAAAAAAGCATGAAAATAATAATACCAATAACAGACCTGTAGAAGTACACAAAATAACAGTGTACGTAACTCTACAGTCACAACACCACTGAACAATAACAACAAACAAATCGGCAGGAGAAACCAAGCGGCCTAGTGTGGTGGCACCTAGCGGCCGACCCGGCAACTACGCGCCGGGTTTTGGGTGTTCTGCCGTGTTTTGGAAAATCCGGAACCATAGCCGAGTTTTGGGTGTTGCCGAGTCTTGGGATGCCGAGTTTGGGAACTTCAACCTGTAATTGTGATATAAGTTGGGGGTGTAATTTTTATCAAAAAACATTATAAAAAACCAATGTATTACACACCAAGATTATTGTCTAGCCATATCTAACACATTACCAGAAATAAAGATTTTTTTTTTTTAATAAGTACTTTTTTTTTTATTCAGTACTATCATAGGGTACATTGTACATGCACATAATGTAATTATTTGAGGGTGATAACAACACAATCAGATAAAAGGCAAGGTAATAAAACAAGTACCCTGTTAATATATTTCAGCTTGGATGACAATTACAATTTTTTCTTTATTTTGTTTAGTTGGAATTTATATTTTTTCAGATTTTGGACTTATTTATGAATATACAACTGAGGATTCTTATAGATTGTCTTTAATAACAAAGAGAACACTCATCAAGCTTGATGGTGGTTTAATGTTTGAAGGGGTTGAGAGCAGTGGGGTGGTGGGTTTGAGGTTAAAAGTCAAGGAAGTCGTCGTCCGGATCCTCCTCTGCAGGCTGGGGCACGACCCCCATCTCAGCTTCCTGGTCCTTATAAGGTCCTCAAAGAACTTTGTGTAGACAGGATCTTCTTTAATAACATACTGCATGAGGTCCTGGACATCCTTAAGTTTTTCAGGTGACAGTTGCACTGGTGAAGTGTACTGCTATCCAGTGAATGTGCAAGAAAGCTGTACGGCAGACATCCACTACAGTGCCATCCTTCATAACAGTGTACTTTATAGTACGCAATACACGACTTGGCCTGTCTTTTATTCTACTATGCTTGCAATCTGTAGATGTGACACGTCTGGCAAGATAAGCAGTCTGTGTATCATAATTTCCTATTGCCCAATAATTTTTGAAAATGTCAGTAACACACTGGCAGCCTACGAGTGTGAAACACTTATTGGGACAAGTACACGGCAGACCTACATTCCTTCCTGCCTGCTCACGTCCCACCAGATTCATGTATGCTTCACCCAGAGACCTTTTTCTCTTTCTCTCACTACTGACCCACTTATCCTTATGAATTTGCCTTTTCCTCATAACCTTTTGACGTTCATCCACATCCTCGCTACCAGCAAAACTCATGTTGGCACTGAAATACATACAAAACAAGCGAAAACAAAATGCTAGCAATTCTTAGCATGTGCAAACGCGGGAAAGACTAGACACACGTGAGTTGCTGCGTGGCCTTGGGTGGGGCGCTATGATTGGCTGGGTGATGGGCGTGTGGTTATCCCGCAGTCTCATTGGACGACACGGTCGCCCTTGTCACTCAGAACCACGACAATGCATCCAAAAATCTGGCTATAAATAGAGTGACTTTAGCCGCTCGGTGGTGGGATTAGATGATCAGATATTGCTTTGACTCCTATCCCAGAACACAGAGAAGGGTTTCGCATATAGGGGCCTGTTAAAACCTGAAAATGTCCAAAATGGCGGGCTCGCTCTTATGACTAGACGCCTCATATTTACTAAGCTTGAGAACGGCTGTGAACGTTCGCAAAGTGTTCGCAATTTGCGAGTGCTCCTGACCAGTTGCAAGGCCTTGCGAACACTAAATAACTCTACAAAACCGAACCCAAACCTATCCTATACTAACCAAAACTATACCTAAACATAACATAACAATTCACCATCTTGCACCCGCTTGCACCACACCGAGACGGGTGTGTTTGGAAACACACATCTCCCTCGCAATCTGGCCCATGGTGTTCCCACTTTGATACAAGGTTACTGTATGTGTCTTCTTCACAATGGATAGAGATTTCCCCGGCATAATGCTTAAGTAGACCTGGAGGAGACGGTAGAAGATGGAGGGGCGAATGGGGGTGTAGGAAGGTTGGAGAACCAAACACAACAACCTCTTCCTACGATGACTTTCAAGATACAGAGCGGTCAGCAGCGAGGAATCTACAGCAGACAGCTTAATGCACTGCCAAATATACAAAAAACATAAAAAAATTAAATCTCTCCCACCGAAATTGGCAAAAAAGCTAAGGACGTTATTCCCGTCCTAAGTTTTTTGGCGCCGACTGTATAATACCTTATTAACCAGTGTGGCCAACAAGTGCATATTTACTGCATAAACAAGTCATTATTGTCTCTCTTTAACATATTTTCTTAAAGAAGTACCGGTATGGTAAGCACCATTTTCAAAAGTAATCCAAGCATCTGTATGCATTTTATGTTACTAACTTTTAATCCATCAACGATATCAACCAATGCGTATTCTTTACCTTTGACCTATTCTTAAGAATGTTTTCCATTAGAAAATTTATTCTTAAGTTAGTTTTTCAGCATTAGTTGACACTAGGCTCCATTTCAAAAGTAGTTTCAGCATTGGACTGTTTATGTTCATTAATTTGTAATCACTTTAAAATGTCAATTAGAGCAAATTCTTGACCTTTGACCTATTCTTAGGAATATTTTCCACTAGAAAATGCATTCTTAAGTTAGCAAATCTGAATCAGGGGACACTTTGCTCCAATTCAATAGTAATTTCAGCTTTGGACGTTTCATGTTAATTAAAAGTGTAAATAACACCATAGATAACAGTAGAACTGGATGTGACACTTAAATTCACCATTTTGCAGTAATGGCCCCATAACCGGAAAACGGCCCTTTGCATTCTATCCTAGTCATCTCGGCTCATAATTGAATGAAATCGATGAAACTAATGGTGATAAAAGCTAACAGTCGCTACTTCAAGAAGTGTTATATGAATACGCCAAAGCGTTTAGTCATACCAATCAACACAAAAACAAAATGCATCTAACATACTTGCAGTATATAGTATATTTTATTCAACATGTGATCTAGCATCATTGTACAACACAGGAATGTCAGTTCTTTATCACACCTGTCAGCTTGCGCCACTTATTGCCACTTTGCGACCTAGTCACACGCTCTGTGGACTCAGGTCCACCAGCCTTGCGTTTGGCGTGGACATCGCTGTTGATGTCACGCACCATGTTGCCAGCAAACAGGTTGAAGAGAGCACCAGCCATTTGTCGGATGAGCTTGTCCAAGCCATGCCCTTTACAACAGGAGGCCCCAGTCAGCTGGCCATTCTCGCTTGTGTGGGCGTTCACCACCTCCACGAACACCCTCCTGGGCAAGGAACACTTCAGCAGCTTGGGTCGAGTGGTCTTCTCCTTTGCCAGACCTCTCCAGATGTGGCAGATGTCCAGCGTGATGTCAATGGTAGTGGAGGACGGGACCAAGAGCTTGCCGATATCCAACAGCTCGGTGAACGACCTGTAGATGTCCTTCACCTGCTCACCAGGGTTCCCTTTGAAACTGACATCCAGCGGTGCAGCCTCTCTGTCGACCAGCAGGTCAGCACAGGCACCACACTTGTTGCCTCTAGTTGATGAATGAGCCAGGTACCTGGCAATGTGACCCAAGGCAGCTTTCGTAGTCTTCCAGCTCCTCACGCTCTGTTTGGCCCACCACCTCCACCAACTCCTCTGCCACCTTCACGTCCTCGACCTCGCGCTCCTGCCAACAAGCAGTCATCTTACCGGATAGATCACCGACGCTGTATCCGGACCACCAGATCAGACTCCTGGTCCTGATCACTGCCTCATTCTCCATGAATTGCCGGACGCTGGCCCAGTAATTACCGCCTGCCAGCTTTCTCAAGTGGCCAAAAGTGAGACTCGATCCTGTCTGACTGGACCTTACCCAACAACACATAATCCAGGATAGCATTATGGTTGTGGAGCAGGTGCCTGACCAGGCCCACCAGTCCTCGTGAGGTGTTGTACACAGCCAGGCACTTGTCCTTGATGATTTTGGCAGAGACCGGGACTTCACTTTCCTGCCAGCTACGCATGGAGTTACTGAATTCAATCAGGAACTTGAGAGACCTCTCACTGTCGTCACAGTTCAATCACAGCTTAGTTAGGTTACATTTGTTTAGGTTAGGGTAGGTTAGGTTAGATTTGGTTTGGTTAGGTTAGGTTGATCATACCTATCATTATTTTGTAGGTAACTTACTTGTAAACATCCTATTTACGCCAAAATAAGACGAGAGTTCACCGGCCGTGGAGATGTGTGCTTACATACCCTAATTTCACTTATTTTTTCACTAAATATGTCATTAAATTCTATATCACATTCATCTACAACTATCGATTGATCACATATATCATTATTTTGTAGGTAACTTACTTGTAAATATCCTTTTTATGCCAAAATAACACGAGAGTCGGTCACACGAACTATGAGTGTTTACACTTCACAGCGTTGTCAGCGACGAACAGCAACTCGTACAGCGTTACCAGTTAGACATTGTACTTCTTGAAAATTAACGAATACAGTTGTGCAAGTATATTATTATAGTTCCTAAGTCTTACCAAAGTAGCACTGTTGGACGTATATGTTACGACGTTCAGTGAAGCATGGCGTAATATTTGAAACACCCAATAATGCTGCCAAACACTAAGCGCCTGGCGTCAGTTGGCTGGCCATGGGGCCAGTACTGCAGCTTCCAACGCGCATCGTTGCGGAGTGTCACATCTAGTTCTACTGTTATCTATGTTAACACTAATTAGCCATGTTCTTAAATACAGTTTCCACTGCATATTTCATTCTTAAGTTGTTATTTCTGATGCAGTACACAATTCCCTATTGGTTTGCGAAGGAATTATCTTTGGACCTTTCATGTTAATTAAATCCATTTTAAAGGTTATTTTGAGTGGCGGCACCTATCGCATCCACCATTTGCGAAACTGAAGAATTGGGTTTTTGGGCCTAGTTTGGGTTCCTTTGAACAGGTGTGAGTTCAAACCTTTTGGACCTTTCATGTTAATTAAAAGTCACTTAGCTCCCAGTCTATTACCTATGCTCATTATGATTAGGAGGGGCAAAATATTTTCCATTGCTATATAAGTACTTATATTTTATTGTGAAACTCAATACTTAGGCCTGCATTTGCTAAAAGACATAATAAAATCGTACAGTAAGTTAAAATAAAAAATAAATAAAGTTGTTGGACCTATGGCCAGTCATCTCTCCTTGGTTAAGGCAGCGATAATCCTTCTGACTGATGCCAGAGTTACATGTACGGTGATGCCACTTATCACAGACATCACATTTACTCTATAACGTGCGGTCTACTGGGACATTTACACTGTAGCGCGCGGTCTACTGGGACATTTACACAATAGCGTGAGGAATCCCTGGTCATTTACACTATAGCGTGCGGTCTACCGGGACATTTACACTATAGCGTGAGGAATCCCTGGTCGTTTACACTATAGCGTGCGGTCCACCGGGACATTTACACTAGCGTACTGTCTACCGGGACATTTACACTAGCGTACGGCCTACCGGGATATTTACACTAGCGTACTGTCTACCGGGACATTTACTCTAGCGTACGGCCTACCGGGACATTTACACTAGCATGCGGCCTACCGGGACATTTACACTAGCGTGCGGCCTACCAGGACATTTACACTAGCGTACTGTCTACCGGGACATTTACACTAGCGTGCGGCCTACCAGGACATTTACACTAGCGTACTGTCTACCGGGACATTTACACTAGCGTACGGCCTACCGGGACATTTACACTAGCATGCGGCCTACCGGGACATTTACACTAGCGTACGGCCTACCGGGACATTTACACTAGCATGCGGCCTACCGGGACATTTACACTAGCGTGCGACCTACCGGGACATTTACACTAGCGTGCGGCCTACCAGGACATTTACTCTATAGTGTTCCGTCTACGGGGACATTTACACTATAACGTGTGGTCTACCGGGACATTTACACATGGACGGGACATGTCTCATTATTTTTATTGTATTGTCCCATAAACGTGCAGTCTCCCGCACATTTATAGGACAGTTGCACTTCAATTTGTAACTCAATATTGCTATATAATATTGTCAATTATGCAGTAGAGTATTATAGGAAAATAAAATGTTAATAATTTATTAATAATCATCTTATAACAAAACGTTGTCTATTATACAGTAGAGTATTACAAGAAAACAAATAAATCATCTGCTCCCATCATGGGGAGGCGGTAACAGACTGGTTAGCGTTTCCGAGTGGCGTTCTCTGTAACTCAAGTTCAATCCCCGACGAAAACCAAAATCTTTCTGCCCGTCGAATGGCCTAAGAACACCCACATGCCCTGCCCATCAACTCTACCTTCGATTGCGAGTGCATCGAAGGACACGGGGGGCGGCATGAGCCTCTAATCACAGGCGTCACTATTAAAATCCTGCCTGCGCCACCACGGGCGAGGGCCAACCATCACAGCCCTCAAGTGAACCACCAGGGCCTACCATCCCACCGCTGGAGGTCACTGTCTACAGGCGCTATAGGCACAAATGTAAAAAAAAAAAAAAAAAAGAATAAATCTTGAGCACTTTTCAGCACAAGGGATCAAGGTGTGATTGAAACAGCTCACTGCCAAGCCAATGCCTCTCATTTTCTTTAGAAGGAGATTACTAACATATTATTGTGCCTTTGTTGAACCCCATTTTATAAGGTTGAGTAGGGTCCTGGTAGTCAGGTCAGGTGGGGTCTTGGTAGACCGCACATTACAGTACGGTAGACTACAGACCCCGAGGTAGACCGCATCACTTTGTAGGTTTTGCTGATGAAGCTTAACCTCAACTGAACAGACTCTGCAAGGCAAGGCAGAAAGTGTGACAATGTATGCTGCGCTGCGGCTGGTTGGCGCTGCAAACTCCTGCGGAATATTTACTGCCTCATGTCATCCTAACGAGTGTTTACCGGAGAACTTTTACGCCATACACATAATCTACCAGTCGAACAAAACACGCTTCCACTTTCCCGCCCAAAACCCGTTCCTGATGGGTCCCCAGGTTTGTTATGGAGGAGCGGGGAAACTGAAAAATGAGGCATTTGCGCCAATTTTCAGTGAGACCATCATTCTTATCACATCAAAATACATGGGAAAAGAGCACTTATGACCTCGTACTCAATTCCTGGTTGAAAGTACTGATATACCGACTAGCCAACAAATATCCGTACATTTTTGGTGTTGTTCATCCCGCTAATTTTAAGGCGAAACTATTTTCTCTTAATAGATTTTGATGTGTTTTGAATGGGGTAAAAATGGATGAAGACTGAGCGGTCATTTTCTGAGACACTGACTAATTTTTCATGGCCACAAAATGGTGCTTTAGCATATGGAGATATTTAAATTTTCCAGAAACCTGTAATTTTTGTTTTGTTCTGTAAAAGCAAAAACTTACTTCACCAAAATCTTTTCTTCACCAAATCCTAGGGTCGCCAGGGTCGTGTAATGGTGGTATGTTAATATGTTGGTATTCTGGCAACCGCCGGTGTGCGCTTGGCGACAGGCCGTTTGCTTTGTCACGGGCAGCCAGGTCAGCCCGCGGCCCGGTGACCTCACCCCACTTCAACACAGTCTCTCCCTGCAAGCGGACGCTCTCACCTCCCCGCTCACCTGCTCGCCCACATGGCGACTACCTTTGATGCTGTTCAACTCCCGCGCCGCCTGGCCTCCGCTACGGGCCTTCCACCGTCGCTTCGGATCTCCTGCAGTTACCATTCTTCACAACACACCAACAAGATCCACCATTTCATTGGTGGTAGTAAGGACCTGGTGAGCTGATACTTTCTCCTGTTGACTCCTGGACTCCACGTGGCTTTCCAAGACGTGCATCGCAGCTTCCCGGCGTGGCTTCCTGCCGTGCATCGCTGGTATCCTGTCCTTTGCAGCTTCTCTTAGCTGCACCTGGCTGTCGCACTTCCCCATGTGCACGCCCTTGTCGTCGTCTGCTGATTGACCTCCCGCCCACGACGCATGTGTCCTTGCCCTTGGTACACATCTCCTGCCGGTTCGCCGCCTGATGCGGCCATGCTGTCTACTACGACGTCGCTTCCTGCTGCATCTTCGGTTCGTCCTCCTTCTGCTGCGCCTTCATCAACTAGCTGCTGTTCCTGCCTCGTCGCCCGACGCCCGTCATCACGCCCGCCAGACATCTCCAGTTTCGTTAGCGTGTGATTCTGTGTTTATAACGCGTTCATTTTAGGCCTCGGACAGTTGGGAGTGCCTTATTTGTGCTCAGTGTTATTCATGCGTTCATTTTAGGCTTCTTGGACACTTGAAAGAGCCTTTTTAGTGTTCATGCGTTAATTTTGGCTTCTGTTGGACACTTGCGAGAGCCTTTTACTGTGCGATATAATTTTTTTATTATCCCCCGCCACTCACAAAATGGCGAGTTCTGTGTCCTCCCACCTCCTGGCGCACCCCCTCCCCAAGCACCCCCCCCTTCTCCCAGCATTCGGCCCATGTGGTCAGTCCCTCCCTCACCCCCGTATCCCCTCACCCCGCCATGCTGCTCCCTTGGCTCTGTCTACCTGAGTCAAATGGGTCGGTGATTATCCCTCCTGCCTCCCCCTCCTCACGATGTCGGCCACCCTCCTGCATCGCCCATGGCCGCCCTCAGATGATGGATAGAACGCCCCACCTGATATATACCGTATTTTACGGCTTATAAGGCGCACTTTTTTCCTAAAAAATACCCTGAAAAATACTCATGCATCTTCCAAGACGAATGTTGGAATGAGACTGCTGCCAAGACTGGCAGGAGCCGTTCCGCGGCAACTTCCACCTCGGCAGATTGGCACCAACAGCACCACCTATCGTCTGCTAGTGTTGATGTATCGTCTGCTAGTGTTGATGTATCATTTACCACCAGGTTGTCCCACGTATCACAAGGTAAGACTATATGAGTCTGCCACCAAGACTGGCGGGAGCCGTTCCGCGACAATTTTCACCCCGGCAGATTGGCGTCAACAACGCCATCTTTCGTCTGCTAGTGTTGACGTATCATTTACCACCAGGCTATCACACGTATCACAAGCTTTTTTCAGTCCAGAAAATTACACCCATAGCGAATTCATCAAAACGATTTACTAATACTATCGCATACAAGCTAAAAGTTGTACGATACGCCAAATAACATGGGAACAGGGCAGCAGAAAGACACTTCGGACCACCGCTAGCGCCTACTGAGAAAATCGGTAGATTTACCACCACCTACCGGTAAAATTTTTTTTTTTTTTTTTTTCTAGGAAATTTTTTTCTGCAATGTTGCTAGTGTTGATTAATCGTCTGCTAGTGTTGATGTATCATTTACCACAAGGCTGTCACACGTATTAGGGTGGTCCATAAAATTGAAACTCGGAAAGTCTAAGCTCCAACCCCCGGAATTCATTGGAATTGTCGAGAAAACTCCTGGTGAATTTTTTTTCTAAATCGGACAACATTTACCCCTCCCTCATCGACCTTGAAGTTTCACCCTGAGGATCAAAAACAACAATCCTTGAAAAAAAAAAAATTGCCATTCATTCCCAAAATGTGAGCTTATAACAAACAACATACAGTGTTTTATAAATGGTTATCTCATTACACAGTTAAATGACCACAATCCACAGTTAATATCAGTGAAAAAAGAAACACCCGAAAATTTGACCATTTTCGAACTTCCACAAATCTTAAGCAAAATGTCTTTCTACCTCAAATACATAGTTTGTAGCAGCTGTAGCCCAAAGTAAATCGAGTGTAACTGCAGTATATTTTAACACAACATGGAAGTATAATTTTTGTTCCATGAACACAATCCGAGTCTCTTTAGAAGACTCTTAACAGACTACTCACAAGGCTCCTAGGCCCGTCCGACTTAGTGCTCCTGCTCCTGGTGGGCCGCCACACCAGCAGCCACGGTCTTCTTTCTGGAGTCCGGGAACTCCGCGCGATGACGAGAGACAACTTGGAGGAGAAATTGCAGTTGCTCCTCATCCTGAGTTAGCCTTCGGTTGTACTCCTGGATGAGGGCAACTCCTCGCTCCGCGTGGTCGTTGATGACCGCTATTCCCTGCACAAAGGCCGCCGCTGTCCGGAAGTCTTCCCGCTCCAGCCAGGTCGCGGGATCGCCGTCGAGGAAGCCGTCTTCCAGGCGCAGCTTCTGGAAAAACTGTCGCGTGTTGGTTGATGCCATGTCTTGCAATTGGAGTCCAGAGACGGCTTGGCTGGGCAGCTTTGGGCGCTTCGCTGGAGATTCATCTCCCACCGTGATGTAAAGTGAGGTGAGGATTTGCCTCTTCTCCTCCACCGTGACCGGGGGATCAAAAAGCGCCAGAGCGACAAGCTCCTTCGAGAGGTACCACAGGTGCCCTTGCAGCTTGGTCAGAGCTTCCTTGCCCACGTCCCGGTCGACGTCCATGTAGGTCGTCAAATCCTTCAGCAGTTGCAGGTCGTGTCGAGGGGCAGCTGCGGCCTCCGGAGCCAGTGTCCAGGCTTTCGTGTACAGGCGACTGATGAAGATGGCGATTTGCCGCAGGCCCTTCTCCTCCCTCGCTGTGAGCTTGAATTGGCTCCGGAACATCCACACCTTCAGTGCGTAGATGGCTTTCGACATCCACCTTGCGTGGTGCATGGGTTCGGGGGCTAGGAACCTTACTCCTCGAGGGGGAACCTGGCCGAGGAAGATCACAGTCAATTCCAGCAGCTCCCGGTAGTCGTCCCGAAGGCCCTTGTGGTTGATCAGGGTGCTCTGGAACCAGTTCTTGTCCACAGGGTCCAGCAGAGGACGCACATGTGGGTGGGAATCACCGGACTCGAACTGGCTCCGGTCGATGAACTTCCAGTGATCTCGGAAGCGCTTGAACAGGGTCACTTCCGGACCTGACGTGGGGCCCATGACCGTCGTGAAAACTGCAGCGAGGAGCAGCTCAAGGACATGATGGTGGCACGCAAAGTACAGGAGATCTTTCTTGAGCTGCTGTTCGATCAGGACACAAGCCCCGTTGTTCCGGCCTGTGTTGGAGGATGTCATGTCAAACGACATCCCACCGATGCGCTCAGTAAGGTCCCAGTCTTCGAGTGCCCCGACAACTGCTTTGGCCATCTCAGAACCCGTTCCGTTCGGCAGCTTGGGGACGTTAAAGAGCTGCACCGTTCCATTGCCTGAGACCAGAATGGGAAGTCGCTCGACGTTCTCCTTGGTCGTAAGGTCTTGCGTCAATTTCCCATCCCAATGAACAATGAGCGTGCAGCACCCCCGTAGCTCCTCCTTGAGTGCCACACGAGCATCCGTCCTGTGTTTCCGCCGATGCTGCCGGGTTGAGCTGCGGTTGATGTTCAGCTCGGAGACGTCATGGCCGAGTGAGTGGGCTGCCGCCGACAGGACATAGACTGCTAACCGGTTGGTCATCTTGGTTCTGTCCAGACACGCTGCCACACTTGGCGTGATCACGTTTGTCATACCCCTCCTGGGGCGCTTTGGAGGTCTCGCTTCTCTGCCTTCCTCCTCAGCGGTCTCATCTGCAGAGGTGGACGACAATTCCAATTCCACTGGGGTCATAGACGTGCTGGCTTCATCCTCCGCGCGCTGCCTCTGTCGCTCCTGCAGCTCACTGCGTTGAGCGGTGCGGGCCTCCACGGCAGCTAACCGTGTGTCGACAGATCCCAGCTGTCAACGGCGACCGGGTTCGCGCTGAGCTAGCAGAAATGCCTTATCCTCCTCATTCGTGAGGACGTCCAGGGCATTGGTGGCGGCGACATAGAAGAGATTCTTCGTCCACTTCTTGAAAGCTTCCTCACGCACCGCTTGAGAGCCAGCTCACCCCTTGTTCCGCTTGACGTTTCCGAACTCCATATGGAGTTTTTCAATCTTTGCCAGGATGGTGTCCTTTCGCTAGAATGGGATCCTGGCCTTCAACCAGAGCTCAATGACAATTTTCATGACATCGTTGGCCGCCTCCCGCACAGACTTCTTCTCGACCTCGATTCGGCATATCAACAGTCCCAGCACTTCTTCTTCCGAGGGAAGTTGAGACCCGGCAACGTTTTGCAACGGAGCAATCAAATAGCGACGGTTCAATGCTACCATGCTTGATAGAATGATAGATTGATGAGTGATGATTCAACCTGAAAAAAATAACATTGTTAGGGGGGCGGTGAGAAGAACGAGTAATCCACATTACACATTACACATAATACACAAACACACGATCGACGTATCACATCAAAAGAGACTATTGGACATTACAGGAGCATTTCAAAGTTCAGCACAGGCCGACACGTCGCCGTTTCTAATGTCAGCCGCCCCAAGAAACTGAGGCTAAACTTCAAGGTCGATGAGGGAAGAGTAAATGTTGTTGGAATTTGAAAAAAATGCACGAGGAGAGTTTTCTCGACTATTCCAACAAATTCTGGGGGTTGGAACTTAAAATAAATTAATTAAAAAATTTACCCCTCACAAAGGACCACCCTAACACGTATCACAAGCTCTTCTCAATCCTGGAAGCTATCACCCATAGCGAATGCATCAAAACGATCTGTAGGTAAAAAATCTGTAGATTTTACTATAATTTTTTTCTTTTTTTTTCTTAGAAATTTCTTAAAAAATCAGGATGCGGCTTCCAAGATGCAGCGTCTTATAAGCCGTAAAATGCGGTATATATTTTTGCTTGCCGTGTCATTCTTTTTCTTTTGTTACTTTCTGGTTTCTGCATTTCTCTCCCAGCCTTTGCTGCTTTTATATGCATGTCTGGTTATTTTCTCCTGCGCTAGTTTTGTGGTTTGGCCTATTGCCCGCATTTTTTTTTTTTTTTTTGTGCTCACTTGTGGCTGATTTAAAAAAAAACATTTGTCACTTTCTTTGTGATTCCAGTATCTTTCCACTTACTGTTGTGGCATGATTTCCTTTTGCTCATTAAGCTTCCTTTGTTGCACGCATTTTTTTTTTTGTGCTAGCACACGGCTCTTTTTTTTATTAATTAATGTCACTTCTCTTTGTGATTAACTTCTCTTTTCCACTTACTCCTGTGGAATGGTAATGCAAGGATCCGAATAATGGGGTGATAGGTATAAAAAAATAAAAAAAATAATAAAAAAATAAAAAAATCTAGTTGTATATAAATCCTATTAGGTAGGAAATTTCGCCCCCTAAAAAAAAAAAATTCTAGGTGTACAGTATATTAGCTAGGAAATTTTGACCCCTAAAAAAAATAAAAATAAAAATTCTAGGTGTATATATTACCTAGGAAATTTCGACCCCTAAGAAATAAAAAAAAAAAAAAAAAAGTTCTAGGCGTATATATAGCTAGGAAATTTCGACCCTTAAAAAAAAAAAAAAAAAAAAAAAAAAAAAAAATGTGGCATGCATTATTTTTCTGTGCTTGCACATGGCTTCTTGCTATTTCACTTGTTGTGATTATTAGTTCTCTGCATTCTCCTCCACTTCGTATATTATGTGGTATGGTATTGCTTGTGCTCCTTTTGTAGTTTCTGTTACACGCACGTGGCACCTTGTGCTAGTAATTGGCTCCTTTTTCTTTGTATGTCACTTTCTTGTGATTAACATTTACTTTCTGCACGCTTATCAGTGTCATTAACTTCAGCCCGCGTTCCTGCTTGTGCCACTCACTTTCTTTGCACGTCACTTAGCGTTTGTGATTATGCCTGATTTGCTTCTTTGCACGTCACTTAGCGTTTGTGATTCTGCTTGTTGTTTTGCTTCTCCCTGTGGTTTTGCTTACTGTACTTCCATATACTGTATGTGTATTGTGTGTGCAAATTATTATTATTTTGTGTTGCAATTTAATTATTTGTTTTATATATATGTTTGCTATCTGGCCATTATGTACCTTGTTCACTATTATTTGTTCATGTCCCTTTCTGTGTTGTATAACGTGTGGGCACGTTGTTCTTTTCATGGGGGGCAGGAATTTAATGGTGGTATGTTAATATGTTGGTATTCTGGCAACCGCCGGCGTGCACTTGGCGACAGGCCGTTTGCTTTGTCACGGGCAGCCAGGTCAGCCCGCGGCCCGCTGACCTCACCCCACTTCATCACAGCCACCCACCGAGAGTGGTAGCTCACTCACACACCCTCCCCGCTGAGGGTTGGACGCTTCTTTCCTGGCGTCCGTTATAACCACGTGTACTTTTATCTACTGTACAATATACATACTCAGACTGTGTACAGTCCTATATCAATCCCCTTTCATCATCGTCATCTAAGAAGGTAACTCGTCACTCACCGGGCACATCCTTCATGGGCGTGATGGAACACTCCACGCTGCCTATAGACCATTCGCTACCTACACGCTACCCTGGCTGCTTACACGTGCCCTACAGTCCACTACAACTACACGCCCTGATCTCCTAAAATGGTCGTTTCCATTGATAATAATGTATATCGACCAGAAAACGCACTAAAACTGGGCCTGGAAATAATAGTCATTGTCTCGGGATAAATTTTACTTCATACACATAATCTACCAGCCATACAAAACTCGCTTCCACTTTCCCCGCCCAAAACCCTGCATTTCGAGCCCTGAAGAAGCTAAAGGGGATCGACCACATCCTCGTTAGTACTCTTTAGAGGATCCTCCAGAACTGCAGGGTTTACCAAAGGGCTGAGTTCTTTGCAACTGATCACAGACTTGTTGTTGCTACACTTAAGCTTCATGTCAAGTCCAGAAGAATCTCAAGAGGTAACCATAGTGTATTTCATCTTGAGAATCTGAAGGACTTGACATGTGGCCATGAGTATGCAGTGGCAGTCTCAAATCGGTTTGATGTGGTCGGTGCCCTCGAGGACCCTGTAAAACTGTGGGATACCTTTAAACGTGAAACTCTACAGGCTGCCAAGGTGTGTATTGGGGAGCGCTCGAGGTCAAGGCGTGGTTTTGTCTCGACGGAGACGCTAAAGAATATCCAAGAGAGTCGCGCTGCCAGGCTTGCTGGTAACCGGGACCAGCACAGGGCTCTTGTCACGCAGGACTAGAACCCTCCTGGGGAGAGACAAGGAGAGGTATGTCAGGAGTCTCGCTGAGGATGTCGAGGGTCATTTGAACGCTAATGACCTCCGACCCGCCTACCGAGCCCTGAAGAAGCTCCGTTCCAAGTCTCCATCTCGGGCGAGTGCTATTCGAGCACCAGATGGGTGCCTCGTGTCGGACATGGATGGGCAGATGGCTCGTTGGGCTGAGTACTTTGGGCAGTTCTTCACGGTGGACCCTGCAATTGAGCAGCTTCACACCACTGGGTTACGGACAGTGGATGCCGATCCTCTCATTGACGAAACCACACCCTCTCTTGACAAAGTCAGAGAGGCTGTAGCAAAGTTGAGGGGTGGAAAGGCAGCTGTTGTCTGTAATATCAGTGCGGAACTCCTCAAAGCTGGGGGTGAAGCCATGATCCGCAGGTTGCATGCTGTCCTGACTGCTGTGTGGCAATCAGGTACCATTCCTCCTAACTGGAAAAGGGGGCTGGTTGACCCTATCTGGAAAAGGATAGGGGACCGTCAGGACTGCAACAATTTCTGCGGTATTACACTGCTCAGCGTGCCAGGCAAGGTGCTTGCCCATCTATTGCTGATGCGGATCCGCAGTCATCTGCTGAAGCATCAGAGACCTCAGCAGTCAGGGTTCATGCCTGGTAAGTCAACACCGGACCGTATCCTAGTGCTTCGTGTCCTGGTGGAATGCCGACGTGATTTCGACAGGGGATGCGATGCTTGCAACCTATGTTGATCTCAAGAAGGCGTTTGACTCAGTGCATCGTGAGTCACTCTGAGATCTTCTTCGACTTCACGGGATTCCTGCAAGGACTATTGATTTGATGACTGGTAGACCTGTACTCTGGGACTGAGAGTTCTGTGAAGTGCTGGGGATGTGTATCCAGCTTCTTTCCAGTGAATACAGGAGTGAGGCAAGGGTGCGCCCTTGCCCCAACACTTTTCAACACTTGTATGGACTGGCTATTGGCCAAAGTTGTAGATCAAAGTGATTGTGGAGCATCCCTCGGCAAACCCAATATCACTGATCTTGTTTTTGCCGATGATGCAGTAATCTTTGCTGAGTCGCTGGAGGTCCTGGTGATGGGTCTCAAGGCGCTGCACGAGGAGGCAAAGCCTTTGGTACTTGAGGTCTCCTGGCTTAAGATCAAGGTCCAGGTGTTTGGAGCCTTACTAGATGAAACAGTAGTCTGTTTATGCATGCGGCGAGGATATTGAGATCTTGGAAAGTTTTACATACCTTGGTAGCGCAGTCCATAGGTTCATGGATGGGGATGAAAGGTGGATGTAGATAGTGTTAGGTGACAGGAACTACCACGTGTAGGCCTCGCGGCCTCTTGTAGCTTCCTTATTTTCTTATGTTCTTATGTCCATAATGACGGCGGATCACGTCAAGATGTCTTACGGCGGATTGGCATAGCCCATGGTGTTATGGACTCGCTCAGCAGGAGTATTTGGCGTTGTCAGTACCTGTGCAGGAGGACAAAGATCCGGATCTTCAAGTCGCTTGTAATCCTCGTCTTACTCTATGGTTGTGAGACATGGACACTAAATAGCGACTTGAAGAGATGAATCGATGACGTTGGTAATAAGTGTCTTTGCAGAATCATGGGCGTACACAGACAATTGAAAAGGGGGGGCCAATATATATATATATATATATATATATATATATATATATATATATATATATATATATAATACAAAAATATAAAAAATATATATATAAAAATGTTAAAAAAAAAATGAAAACTATATATATATATATATAT
>JACEEZ010022001.1:193627-256582 GCA_016584305.1 Chionoecetes opilio
TCGGGTTGTATCTGTAAGAGACAATCCGGCGTGCAGGAGGCCAAGCGCCCACAAGGCTCGTGGCTGGGGCAAGTTGATGTTTCTTGTCGAGAGCTGCTTGGTATGGGAAGGGAGCCTGCACGGGGACTCGCACGTGGTGACCCCCGGGAGTGGCGTCGTAGGGTGGGCGAGGCGACGGGCCCCCCTGGCATATGCCCCAATGATGATGATGATATATATATATATATATATATATATATATATATATATATATATATATATATATATATATAATTGATTTTCTTATTTGGTACATCTTGATGTTTCAGGGTGACAAAGACACTCGTCATACTTGGGGTTGTCTATGCGCAACGTTTCGCCAAGGCACTTGGCATCATCAGGCTAAAAATAGTTAAAAAATTAATATATTGCAATGCTAAAAAGCGAACATCTAAAATATTAATTCTAGGAAACAATAAAATATTCCTATATTATCTAAAATTACTAACTAATAAATAAAATATAATTTGTACTTAACGGACCTTGGTGTGTATGCTGTCTGAGTTGGTAGAGGACTGAATGAACACTAGTTTCGTGGGTGACATTTCAGCTTGTGTGGGGCGATCGAACCGAGAGTCGGGCAATCGAAATGACTACCACTGTTTCGATTGCCCGACTCTCGGTTCGATCGCCCCACGCAAGCTGAAATGTCACCCACGAAACTAGTGTTCATTCAGTCCTCTACCAACTCAGACAGCATACACACCAAGGTCCGTTAAGTACAAATTATATTTTATTTATTAGTTAGTAATTTTAGATAATATAGGAATATTTTATTGTTTCTTAGAATTAATTTTTTAGATGTTCGCTTTTTAGCATTGCAATATATTAAATTTTTAACTATTTTTAGCCTGATGATGCCAAGTGCCTTGGCGAAATGTTGCGCATAAACAACCCCAAGTATGACGAGTGTCTTCGTCACCCTGAAACATATATATATATATATATATATATATATATATATATATATATATATATATATATATATATATATATATATATATATATATATATATATATATATATATATATATATATATATATATTGTCACGGCCCTGACGGACAGCCAACACGCTAAGCCAAGTACACAACAGTAACCCTCTCTTATTACGTGGACCTGAGTCTTAGTTCCTTAAGGTCGCCAGCTGCAACACCTGCAGTGCTCGCAGCACACTCTGATTCACTAATATGTTCCACTATGAATATACGCGATAAGAGGATTGAAACGCTATCTAACTTATCTCTATTTTATTATTTAGTTTAAGCTGTAGATACTATTGGACAAGACATTTAACACATCTATTTTCATACACTCTGGGAAAACAGGCCTTTCCTCCCCACAAGTTATAAGCTCCACAATGCTCTACCCACGCGTCCTTATCTCAGACGACACTAGTTTTAAGAGACTTCCAGCATCCCTCAGAGCACCTCCACGTACCCACAAGATATACACTCTGCGCGTCTTGATAAGCGCTACACAAGAATACAACACAAACACGATCACAGCTCCTCCCTAACCACAACTATTTCTCTGAGACTCCCTAAACACACTAGAATACAGGATAATTACAGTACCTCCTGTTTCTCCAATAAATACTCTCTGAACTCTCTGACTCTTGATTACACTTGCACCTCTACACAATTACAGGCCGAAGTCCTACCACAAGGTAAACACAGGAAGAACCTTACCTCAGACTCTCTGTTGTACACCGAGCCTCCCCGGACACCTCCACCTAGCGCCTCTCCTCACACAAGTCCCTCTCCTCCCGCAAGTTCCTCTTTTTATCTCTTCCTAAGGCCTGCCCTCCTAAATCCCCCCAGCCAGAGCGTCAGGTCAGAGCCCAGCTGGCTAATCCCTTCACTCGGAACCGCCTGATCTCCCAAACTCTCTTAACGAGAGTTCCAAGCCGCCCAGCTGAATAATCCCCTCCCCCGAACCATTAAGCACCTGGCCTCTTTAATTTCCTAGAGAGACACATATTATCAGACAGCATACAGCAATAACACATCTCTCAAGTCCTACAGACGTCACAATATACACACACAAACCTCGATTTCCCAGACCTCCATTTCCCGAATATCGGATTTGCCGGACAAAATCCGAGGTCCGGGGATATGTCAAGAGTCCCAGACTTTTTTTTTTTTTTTTTTACGTTGAAATGCCTGGCCCTGTTCGTAAATTGACAAAGTTGTCCGGCGGTCCGAGCGTCTCCTGTCATCCCTGGTCAGTGTCCGCGCCTCCCGCCAGGTGGCAGCATGCTCAGCGGTCGTATTGTTTACATATGGACACACGACACTCACGGCTCACCTGCACAGCCTCCGTTAGTCCCCTGACCCCTACTGCCCCTGGTGCAGGAATGTCTCTTGAGACTATTGAACACTTTCTACTGCCTCCCGCCAGGTGGCAGCATGCTCAGCGGTCGTATTGTTTACATTTGGGCACACGACACTCACAGTTCACCTGCACGGCCTCCGTTAGTCCCCTGACCCCCACTGCCCCTGGTGCAGGAACGTCTCTTGAGACTATTGAACACTCTGCTGCCTCCCGCCAGGTGGCAGCATGCTCACTTGCTCAGCGGTCGTATTGTTTACATTTGGGCACACGACACTCACGGTTCACCTGCACAGCCTCCGTTAGTCCCCTGACCCCCACTGCCCCTGGTGCAGGAACGTCTCTTGAGACTATTGAACACTTTCTGCTGCCTCCTGCCAGGTGGCAGCATGCTCAGCGGACGTAAAAGTCCGCGGCGGGGTAGTTGATATTGGCGGTTGCCGGACAGTAAATCCTAGAGTAGGATAAGCGTCTGGGGGTGGGTAATGGCATCGGTTTTTTTTCTTTTTCTTTTTTTTTCCCCTTCTGTTTAGAGGATAATTCCTGGACTGTTGCGATTCCCAGACTTTTGCAGTTCCCGGACCAGTGCTCCCCCCTATTAGTCCGGGAAAACGAGGTTTGTGTGTATATATATATACAGGGAGGTCCCGAAGATACGAGCAGTTAGGTTCCACCTGGCATACTCGTAAAGCGAAATCTCGTATAACGAAACACATAACTAATGGTAAAATATAGGTTTGTTTCCAATTAAATCAATTTAAAAAAGAAAGAAAAAAAAGGACATGTTTTTCAAGCTAAAATAAACTATAGCAAACACAACAAACACACAGCGTCTATATTACCCACACTGTACTACCTATTCTGTAGAAAAAGCATTCTGAAAGAGAAAATAGCACACAAAATAACATAACTGCACATTAATTAAACATAAAACATGCATAACAAGCGAAAAAGACGTTGTAATGTAGGGAACGCCGCGTGATACAAGAGAAGGTAGTGTAGCGGTCCCAAGGTTGGGGCCCCACACCTGCTAATTACCCCTGAAGGTCAGGCCGTGCCATATGCTTAATTACCCTTCAGGTCACGCCTTGCTAGGGGTGACCTGACTGCAGTCCCAAGGTTGGGGCCGCACACCTGCTAATTACCCCTAAATGTCAGGCCGCGCCATATGCTTAATTACCCTTCAGGTCACGGCTTGCTAGGGGTGACCTCACTGGGGTCAACCAAATCCCCCTTTGTCCAGCCCAGGAGTGGTAGGGCGCATATTTTGAACTTGATAATTTTACTCACCCCAGTTTGAATGTCGTATCATTGGATTTTCGATCTCGTATATTGAAAATAGACCCTAATTTACACATCTCGTATCATCGGATTCTCGTATACCGAATGCTCGTATAACGGGACCTCCCTGTATATATATATATATATATATATATATATATATATATATATATATATATATTAGGGTGGCCAATTTTTATATATAATTTTTTACTTTATTTTTATTTTACATTGCACACCCTCTCATTTTATGAGGCTTGGCGAATGAAATATTCAGTAAAAAGTTTAGTGCAATCCAGTAACAGGAATTGCTCTCCCACAAAGGTTCTTTTTCCCACCGATAAATAATTCATAGAGTCAATGCGTACTCAGCACTGCAAGGGTAAATAACACATTGTATACAAATCCAAAGTTGATCATCTACATACACTACTACGTATTTCAATAATTTGCTATTGTTTAGTATTTATGACACATGCTACACTTCCAAACAGTACGATTTCCAACAAATGTGCCCTTTTACCGCTCGGTGCAGAGGCTTTCCGGTCAACTCATCCCAAAATGAACTCGTACCGCCTGATCAAAGAACACTCGCCGCGTGTCAGGTTCGTTCGGTTACTGAACACTAATCTGTCATACCCTCACCCCGACCACTGCCAAGCCACATGTTGTCAACAAGCTGAAGGCTCTCCATCAGAAACACATCCAGGTCTCCAAGCACAAGAAGCGACAATCAATCACACAGACTGGTTTGGAGGCTGACTTCACACGCAGCATGAGTCAACTTCTTGACATTGCACATGCTGACTGGGAACGTCGAACAAGGATTCCAGAAGACCAACAGTTTCTCATTGACCAGCGTAGCCCTCGAGAGATGTCAATGACGACGGAAGACATGGCCTACAGACATTTTTTTTTTTTTTTTTTTTTTTTTTTTTTACATCTATGCCTATAGCGCCTGTAGGCAGTGGTGACCCAGGGCTCGGATGGTAGACTCTGGAGGTTCACTTGAGGGCTGTGATGGCTTGCCCTCGCCCGTGGTGGCGCAGGCAGGGTTTTTATAGTGACGCCTCTGATTAGAGGCTCATGCCGCCCCCCTGTGTCCTCCGATGCACTCACAATCGAAGGTAGAGTTGATGAGCAGGGCATGTGGGTGTTCTTAGGCCACTCGACGGTGCAGAAAGATTTTGGTTTTCTTCGGGGATCGAACTCGGGTCACCGAGAATGCCACTTGGAGACGCTAACCACTCTGCTATCGCCTCCCCAATGCTGCTGCCAACTACCAAAAGTGCAAGCAGGCGGAGGAGCGTCATCGTCAGCTACATAAAGCAGAGTCTACTTCAACGGCTGCTCCTGTAGTTCTCTCTTTCGATGACTCTTCAGCCGATGATTCTCCCAGTGAACCCTCAACATCATCATATAAACCGTACCGCCATGCAAACATCACAACTCCAAAACGTCCGTTATCTGAGCCTAGTCAGCCACTCCCCAAGCGGTGCATCCTTGACGACCCACTGTTCAATGCAGCATTGGACAGAACCAGGACCTCGACACGCCAGGCAATGATGATCGTTACGCCTGCTCTTGCTGTAGCAGGGATTGATGTGAGTCAGTTATCTCTGTCGCGGACTTCTCTGATGGATGCTCGCAAAGCGTCACGTGAAATACTTGCAGCAAACGTACGACAAAACTTCCAACCAACAGTTCCACTTGTTGCCCACTTTGATGGAAAACTGCTGCCACATCATACCCTCAAAACAAACTAGCAAAACGTGACTGTCTGCCAATCGTCGTATCGGGTTTGGATATTGAGAAATTGCTTGGCATCCCCATGCTGCCAGTGGGAACTGGAGCCCTGATGGGTGAGAAGGTGGTCGAATTTGTGCGTGCGTGGGCAGGTGTAGAGGAGCATCTGGCAGATCTGTGCTTTGACACTACAGCAACTAATACTGGTATTCACACAGGAGCAATCACCATTGTTCGGCAGTCACTTAATTGGCGGTTGCTCTTTCTTGCATGCCGACACCATATGCTCGAGATCTGCGCCGCCACCATATTCGATGCGTTCTTCACATCAAAGGGACCTGGAATTGAGCTGTTTTGTCGACTGAAATCTCAATGGCATTTCATTGACAAATCAATATTTGATCCTCTTGATAGTGACGAAGGTGGTGATGGTTGTCTGGATTCATCAGAGAAAACCTGGCTTGCATCTCGCCAAGCTGTTGTAATAAGCAATCTGCGACAGCATCTGGATGATGTCCAACCCCGTGAAGACTACAAAGAGTTTGCGCTACTCACACTTCAGTTACTTGGAGAAAAATCGGATGTGGGTACCGGCTTTTCTGCACCTGGGGCTTATCACAGAGCACGGTGGATGGCAAAGGGCATCTATTGCCTCAAAATATTTGGATTTCGCCATCAGATTGTGCTCAGCAAGCATGAGATAAGTTCATTAAGGCGAATTTGTTTGTTCGTTGCTACGGTCTATACGAGTTTCTGGTTTGCAGCGCCTCTTAACGACAGCTGCTCCTACAAATGACTTGTTGATGCTACAACTGATCGAGAAATTCACTTCTGTTGACAAGAAAATAGCAGGTATCGCTGAAAAGAAAATGAGACTGCACTTGTGGTATCTCAGTGAAGATCTTGCTGCACTGCCTTTGTTCAGTGACGATGTCAGTGATGAAGACAAGGAAGCCATTGTCAGTGCTCTGCAGAAGGAACCACTCCCAGGAGACCTTCGCCGGCTTGCAATAAATCGGATTCTACAGTTCAGGAACCTTTGGATTGCGCAGTTTGTCACGCGGCGCTCTCTCAACCTCTTTCAATCACTTCGTCTGCCACAAGAGTTCCTGTCTGTAGAAGTAAACACGTTGATTGAACGTGCTGACTACAATGCCGCACGCAAAACCGTTCGTGCACTGAAGGTTGTCAACGACTGTGCAGAACATGCAGTAAGATTGGCTACTGACTTCAATGAAGTCCTCACCAAGAGTGACGAGCAGCGCCAGCTTCTCTACCAGGTCGTCGAGCACCATCGGAAGCTTCCGCCGACTAGTGCCACAAAGGAACAACTGATCCAAGCCCACGACAACTGACATTACAGCTACAGGACATTTGTCTGGTGACTTACAACTAAATATAATGTTTTAGCGAAGTAACTAAAAGTTACAAATGGCATAATAATTCACTGAATCCAGTCGCGTGTTGCTATTTGAAGATGTTGTGTGGGAGACCACTTCCTTTTATTTAATTGTCCTGAAATTTTTACCGAGTCATTTTTTCATCAAACCGCAGCAAATGAGAGGGAGTGCAATTAAAACAAATAAAAAATAAAAATTTGGGCCACCCTAATATATATATATATATATATATATATATATATATATATATATATATATATATAATATATATATATATATATATATAATATATATATATATATATATATATATATATATATATATATATATATATATATACACACACCGTATTTGCCGGCGCATAACACGCAGTTTTTTCCCTTAAAAAGGAATGCAAAGTTCACCCTGCATCTAATGCGGCCATATTAGCGAATGAGAGGTCGGGCAGAGAATGCAGAACAGCCGGTGATGTATTACTAAAGGGGTCTGGAGTGATCTGTGTTGAGCAGTAGTTCACTGAGCACAAATTTGTAACTGTCAATCAATCAATCAATCATTGGGGGCATACGCCGGGGGGCGCGTCATCTCGCCCACCCTACGATGCCACTCCCGGGGGTCACCACGCGCGAGTTCCCATGCAGGCTCCTTTCCCATACCAAGCAGCTCTCGACAAGAAACATCAACTTGCCCCAGCCACGAGCCTTGTTGGCGCCCCCTTGACCTCCTCCACGCCGGATTGTCTCTTACAGATACAACCCGATGGGAAGGATCGGTTTCAGGGTAGCGTGCCACATGCCCATATAGCCGAAGTTGGCGCTGACGGACTATGCAGGTAATAGGCCTCGATTCAGTCTCACGGTGCAATCGCTGATTTGACTCGTAATCATCCCAGCGATACCCCATGATTCTGCGAAGACACTTATTACCAAAGGCATTGATTCGTCTCTTCAAGTCACTATTTAGTGTCCATGTCACATGTAAGTCACAACCATAGAGTAAGACAGGGATCACAAGCGACTTGAAGATCCGGATCTTTGTCCTCCTGCACAGGTACCGACAACGCCAAATACTCCAGCTGAGCGAGTCCATAACACCGTGGGCTATGCCAATCCGCCGTAAGGCTTCTTGACGTGACCCGCCGTCATTATAGACTGCGCTACCAAGGTATGTAAAACTTTCCAAGATCTCAATGTCCTCGCCACACGCATGAACAGACTGTACTGCTTCATCTAGTAAGTCTCCAAACACCTGGACCTTGGTCTTGAGCCAGGAGACCTCAAGTCCCAAAGGCTTTGCCTCCTCGTGCAGCGCCTCGAGAGCCATCACCAGGACCTCCAGCGACTCAGCAAAGATTACTGCATCATCGGCAAAAACAAGATCAGTGATCTTGGTGTTGCCGATGGATGCTCCACAATCACTTTGATCTACAACCTTGTCCAATACCCAGTCCATACAAGCGTTGAAAAGTGATGGGGCAAGGACGCACCCTTGCCTCACTCCTGTATTCACAGGAAAGAAGCTGGATACACCTGCCCCACACTTCACAGCACTCTCAGTCCCAGAATACAGACCAGCTATCAAACCAATAGTCCCTGCAGGAATCCCTCGAAGTCGCAGAAGATCCCAGAGTGACAAACGATGCACTGAGTCAAACGCCTTCTTGAGATCAACATAGGCTGCAAGCATCCCCTGTCGAAACTCACGTCGGCGTTCCACCAGGACACGAAGCTCTAGGATACGGTCCGTTGTTGACTTACCAGGCGTGAACCCAAACTGCTGAGGTCTCTGATGCTTCACCAGATGACTGCGAATTCGTGTCAGCAATAGATGGGCAAGCACCTTGCCTGGTACGCTGAGCAGTGTAATACCGCGGTAATTGTTGCAGTCCTGACGGTCCCCTTTCCCTTTCCAGATAGGGACGACCAGCCCCCTTTTCCAGTCAGGAGGAATGGTACCTGATTGCCACACGGCAGTCAGGACAGCATGTAACCCGCGGATCATGGCCTCACCCCCAGCTTTGAGGAGCTCTGCACTGATATTACAAACACCAGCTGCCTTTCCACCCTTCAACTTTGCTACAGCCTCTCTGACTTCGTCAAGAGAGAGTGCGGTTTCGTCAATGGGAGGATCGGCATCCACTGCCTGTAACCCAGTGGTGTGAAGCTGCTCAGTTGGAGGGTCCATGTAACTGTTATCAACAGTAATTCATAATACAGTCAAACCTCGATATAACGGACTAAAAGGGGGGGGAGTGGTCCGTTAAAGCCGATTGTCCGTTATAGCGAGGATATTTTCCCAAGGGTGGAAAAATATATGAAAAAAAAAGGAAATAATTGAGAATTAATCACACACAACCAGACTGTGTAGCTTTGTTGGGAGGTAAACAGTGACTGGCACTACATGCTGAATTTGGTCCGCTCCTACACGTGAAATAAATGAGAAATAATCTCAAACACAACCAGACCATGTAGCTAGACTATGTTGGGAGGTAAACAGTGACTAGCCCTACATCAGGGATTTGGCACACTCGCCCACGACTGTTCGGGGCTGGTATTAGGAGAGGTAGTCAGTATCCAGGCTCGCCGCTCATTACTGCTTGGTATGCTATGAAATTTCATTATTCTAGTTGAATGTAGACATATAATCACATTTGAATTGCTAGTATTCATACATATGAGTAAAGATATGAAAATGCTGTCAAGGCGCTCATCCACGCCTGGCGGCCGCGGCAGCAGCAGCAGCATTATGAGACATTATAATCACCCCAAAATAGATAAAAAGGAAGAAAAAGTCTCCCGTAAAGTGATGGGTTATCCCTAAAATGTTGATGCTTTCTCTCACCGTCTGGCTAGTCAATCTCAAGCTCTAGTGAAAGGGAAACAAACCAAAGGCTTCACCGACAGCATCCGCTGGGTGACTCCCAACTAAAACTACGAGCCAGATTCAGCCGTGGCTTCCCAAGGTATTGCTTATTATCATGACTAATGCTTATTATTATATATATTATATGGTTGTGAAGTGCAGTTCTATACACATGTCACTATGTAGGTCAGTGTAGCACTGCGTGTCACCTTAGATAAGGGTGATTTAGGGTGTTGAGGTGACAGGGAGACGTAGCAGCGGCCACGCCATAACACTAATACAGCTAAGTACGTATTAATTATCCGACCTTGGGGGGACCGAAGGTAGGTCGGATGATTGGAATAGTCGGATGTTCGGATGTACATAATTTAATAAATTTAATATTTTTCTTCTTCTAAGTGGGAAGGTAGTAACACACTACACACACTTTAACCATCACTACTACTACTACTACTACTACTACACAAAATGGAAATTATAATAGAAATACTGTAATAAATTTGTGAAATGGTTAGAAAAATAGAAAATATGCAAGAAAAATAAATCCTTGCTTTCCTATGACGTCAAAAAAAAAAAAATGATATTAATTTTTTATAGTGAACCCGTTGTGCAAAAAATAAAAAAAAACACTCATGACGTCACGAGTACCCAACATAAACATTGACAGGCCCACACCCGCGTCTTACAGGTGTTTTGAACAGCTGTCACGCCCTATACAGCAGCTGCTCCGCCCACCACAGCACGCCCACAGCAGTATCAGCCCTCCTAATAGTCTGACCGAGGGTCGGTTGTCTGGAATTGTTTAATAATTTATCCGACTTGGGACATAGAAGAAAAAAGTCTGTTGTTTGGACAAGTCGGATGTTTGAAGGTCGGATGTTGGGAATTTGGCTGTAGTCACTATTTTAAACAATACACACCTTCTACCACTAAATCACTAGCAACACAGGCTCCTTCCTTATATATCATAATTTTATATGTGATAAATCAAAACTCCTTAAAACCCAAGCATTCCAAAGTAAAATGAGAAAATAATACAATTATGTTGAGTTGACAATTCGAGCGGCGATAAGCGGTCTAATATGCAAAAAAAAAAAAAAAAAAAAAAAGTCACTCGAATGGAGTCCGTTACATCGAGGTTTGACTGTACTAAGAAAAGGTTGGAGTTCAAGAGAAAATAAGAGCTGGGGCAACAAGATAGCGATTGTTGCTGCCAAGAAGGCCGTATCAGATGTAAACATCATCCACCCCCCGCTGCTGCTCTCCATTGTAAAACTTCTGATATCTCAGGTCTGCCGCTTCACCTGGGATACTTCACTCGGCGACGCCCTTCGCGCACCCATAGAAAAGACAAACATCCCGCATATTAGATGTCGCCTTAATTAACCCGCATTCGACTCGCACCACACAAGTTGACAACAGTTGGAAGGAGATGATAGAAGGGAGGCAGAAAATGGTGATGGAATCTTCGCTGGAATGAGTATTGTTGATAAATGGAATAGTGAAACAAAGAGCGTGTTAAAGTTTTATTTGAAGGAGTGTGAGCGGTGAGAGGGAGGTGTAGTATCTTGGGAAGTCTGTCTATACACACAAGGATGGAGAAAGGGCGTCGTGGCTTTGTTGTTTATTTGACAGCGAGTCATTGTACAACGTGGGGACAAGAGGTGCGCGCCGTGTGTGTCTCTGTGTGTCCTGTGGCTGACTGAATTACCTGGCTGATGTTGCAGTTGTGTCGGCGAGGACAAGTCAGGTCAGCGTCAGGTCACCCTCGGGCCTCTAATCCTGGTCCCAGACAGGGGGGTGGCCTAAGCCGATGCAGGTGTGTATGTGCGTGTGTGTGTTAGCGCCGCTACAGTGGTAAGCAAGGTGGGATAGGAGACATCATAGGCCTTTGTACCACCTTGACCCCTCAATCCTCACCCCTGTACCTCTACGGATAAGGAAACTGTATGAAAGAGTGCTAGTAAAAAGGGTGCAACGGTACCTGTAGGACAGGTCTTCCACACGGTACACCAAGACCAAGACCCATCACGGCGCACCACTGTCCGCCTCAAGGCCGAATCACACCATACCATCATGGTGACACGGCACCGTCTCATCACATCCGTTATAATTTCTTACATTCAAACAAATAAACGTGTTACACTAAACGGTGCGCCGCCTTCACGGCTCCAATACATCACCGTTCTGTCACGTAACGGTTTCTGGGGAGGAATATTTTAACGTAATGAGACTGTGCCGTGCTGATAATTGTAGTTTTCTCAAGGCTTTATGTACCCAAAACAGTGTCTTTTAGAGTTCAACTCCTCTTCTTCATCCAACAGAAGTGCTATTAATGCAAATTTCTTCAACCATAGCCTCTGAGGCACCATGTCTGCTTAGAGGGTGAGCAGGAACTGCCGAAAATGACGGAACCGTGATGAATAGTGTGAATACAAGACACGACTGACAGAACACTGCCGTGATTTCAGAGTGTGAACCAGCCTTCACCTGTACCTTCCTGAAGAAGACTAATCAACCCTCACGACTGTGATAGATTCATAGGTGTAAACCAGGGCAAATATTGTCGATCCCGACAATGGTGCCCTTCAACAATTATAACAATAACAAGGTAGAGATGGTTACCTTACAGTGTTACCTAAATATCTTCGTGAATTTTTGTTATTGGACAACCACCGATTTCGAGGCCGAAACTTAGTCCTCCTGAATAGTTTTGATGTGTTTTGAATTATCTGGCTCTCGTTTTTGTCGGAAATCAATGTTTGTTTACATGTGTGTGTGGGAGGTGGGCAACCTGCCCCTCCAGGTCCGCCCAGCAAACATTGCTACGCTTCACACTGCCATATTATGGGTAATTTTTCGTTTTTTCTCTATCATCTGTTACTAAACCAAACCCCACCTCTAACCTAACCTAACTCTAACCTAATCTGATTTAACCTAACTTAACTTTCTGGCTGAAATAACGGTAGAGTTTTGGTACTATGTGTAATGCCATTATTATTCAATTGCGCCATGGGAAATGGGGCCCAAAATACTCAGAATGAAGAAAGCTACACGATGATGTAGGTAAGAGCCCTACGACTTTTGAAAGCGCACTACCAAAATAATACCAATATCTATACTGCAAATTTTCCAAAGTCTAAACACATAGCAGAAAAGCAACAAAGGCATACCTACAACATTAAATCTAAGCTATATGTCATAGGTAGATAATATTAGAATATCAATTCGTGGGGGCATCCTGCTATATTATGATTA
Organism: Chionoecetes opilio; assembly: GCA_016584305.1. Classification (NCBI taxonomy): domain Eukaryota; kingdom Metazoa; phylum Arthropoda; class Malacostraca; order Decapoda; family Majidae; genus Chionoecetes; species Chionoecetes opilio. The sequence goes on from JACEEZ010022001.1 coordinate 206,547, forward strand.
ATGACCGATTTTGGTTACCCTGTCATTCCCTTTACATTTTGACTAGTATGATTTTTCATTCACATTCACAGTGAATATTGTATTTAGGTTCATGCTCATAATCATTTGCTTTCCCCTACAAATCCTTTTTTTTAATAACTTTTGCTAAATTTACAAAAAAAAAATTTCCTCAAAAAACCCCCATTATATATTTTTTTCTCAAAACCTCCTTGTAAAATAGGGGTGCGTCTTATGCGGAGGTGCGTCTTATGCGCCGGCAAATACGTTATATATATACCATTAATTTTTACAATGCCACACTCCTCCCCTCCTTCCCCACAACATGTCATCTCTCATATACCCCACGGATGCTCGTCCCTGCGTGTCCATGTTCCCTTGACTCATTACCGTTGCATCTTTCTTCCAGGAAGATTACGTCATGGATTGTCCAGTGTGCTTGACTGTCTATGATGTTAATATCCAGCGACCGTGCACTCTGCCCTGCGGTCATACATTCTGCACGCACTGTGTAAGTGGGCTTATGAACCAAGGTCAAGTAACGTGCCCCAACTGTCGCGTCATACATGCAGTGCCTGAGGCGGGGCAGTTTCCAATCTCCTATACTATTGAGAACCTTTTGATGATGATGAGAGATGCATCATTAGCCTCCCCGCCACCCAGTGCACCCATTGAGGAAGACACAGAAGAGTCGGCACACTCACTAGAAACAAGACCTGGTCAACAGGGGCTCAGCAAGCAGGTACGTTCACTGCTGGAGGAGCAGGAGGCCAAGATCCTGGCCGCCATACACAACTGTCAGAAGGTGAAGGCACAGCTGAACCAGTACGAGACAACCGTAAGAGACTGGGGAAGAGAGCAGCAAGAGTTAGAGGATAGACTTCAATCATTAGTTTATCAGTGCAAGGATGCCAGGATGCTCGCGCGGCAGGAGGAGTTGAGTGCATCTGATAAGAGGCAGAAGGTAGATCAGGGGGAACAGGAGCTCCAAACTATGCTGCAGGCGGTACGCATGGCCGCTTCAGCAGGGGAGGCTTACAAGACCATTAAAGATGCCGACCATGTCATCAAGGAGGAGACCCAGAGGAAGGAGGAGTGCCTGGCAATGTTTCCTGATGTGCACACCATCACCACCATCAACAAGGTGAGTGAGTCACCGAGGCGGGAAGTGTTTTGTTGTGCTGAACAGATATAACAATATAGACTGAACATACAGCTGTCCCTCTCTTCTATCCCGCGCACATATTCCAGTTCTCTGGAATAATATGTGTGTCATGCCCCGAAGTTAAGGCGAGTTATTAACTCTTTGAGTGGGTATTTATGTAGTGGATGGGGGGGGCCTGTAAGATAAAACTTCAAACACACATTGGGGAACACCAGGATTCATACAAAAAGTGTCCTTCATTTTTCTTTATAAATATTATTCCTTCCGAATTTATGTACAGGTTGGTACTTAAATAATATTGATCATTGCCTACTAAACAAAACATGAGAATTTTGATACTGTACATTGGTTATAAGAAATAAACCCCCAGAATATTAGATCCTCGGAAGGCTTACGGTCCTGACGGAGTCCCTCCTATTGTTCTCAAAAACTGTGCTTCTGTGCTTCCACCCTGCCTGGTCAAACTTTTCCGTCTTTGTCTATCTACTTCCACCTTTCCTTCTTGCTGGAAGTTTGCTCACATCCAACCTGTTCCTAAGAAGGGTGACCGTTCTAATCCTTCAAACTACCGTCCTATAGCTTTGACTTCCTGCCTTTCTAAAGTTTTTGGATCTATACTTAATAAGAAGATTCTTAAACATCTATCTGCTCACAATCTTCTATCTGATCGTCAGTACGGTTTCCGTAAAGGGCGATCTACTGGCGATCTTCAAGCTTTCCAAACTGAATCTTGTTCATCCTCCTTTAGGGGTTTCGGTGAAACTTTTGCTGTTGCCCTTGACATATCAAAAGCTTTTGATAGAGTCTGGCACAAATCTTTAATTTCCAAACTACCCTCATTCGGTTTCTATCCTTCTCTCTGTAACTTCATCTTAAGTTTCCTTTCAAACTGTTATATTGCAGCTACTGTAGACGGACATTGTTCTTCTCCTAAATCTATCAATAGTGGTGTTCCCCAGGGTTCTGTCCTATCACCCACTCTCTTTCTATTATTCATTAATGATCTTCTAAGTCTAATTCAAAGCCCTATCCACTCCTATGCTGATAATTCTACCCTGCATTTTTCAACGTCGTTTATTAGACGTCCAACTCAACAGGAACTAAGTGATTCACGGAGAGATTCCACCGAGCGCCTAACTTCTGATCTTTCTATAATTTCTGATTGGGGCAAAGCAAACCTTGTTTTGTTCAATGCCTCAAAAACCCAATTTCTTCACCTATCTACTCGACAAAACCTACCAGATAACTATCCCCTCTTCTTCAATGACACTCAACTGTCTCCTTCTTCTACAATGAACATTCTAGGACTATCCTTTACTAAAAATCTGAACTGGAAATCTCACATCCCCTCTCTTGCTAAAACAGCTTCTAAGAAGTTAGGTGTCCTATGGCGTCTGCGTCCTTTTTTTTCTCCCTCCCAATTGCTTGCTCTCTACAGGGGCCTTATCTGCCCATGTATGGAGTATGTCTCACATGTTTGGGGAGGATCCACTCATACAGCTCTCCTAAACAGGATTGAGTCAAAAGCTTTTCGTCTCATCAACTCCCTTCCTCTGACTGACTGTCTTCAATCTTTAAATCACCGACGCAATGTTGCTTCTCTTGCTCTCTTATACCGTTATTTTCATGCTCACTGCTCTTCTGAACTTGCTAACTGCATGCCTCCCCCCTCCCGTGGCCTTGCTGCACAAGACTTTCTACTCATTCTCATCCCTATTCTGTCCATCTTCCTAATGCAAGAGTTAATCAGTATCTTTACTCTTTCATCCCTTTCACTGGTAAACTCTGGAACTCTCTTCCTGTTTCTATTTTTCCACTTTCCTATGACTTAAATCTTTTCAAAAGAAGAGTAACAAGACACCTCCCGAACTAAATTGGCTCACCCCTCTTTTTTATATTATTCTCTTACTGTCTTCTTTACAGGGACTGGCAACTAAGCGGGCTTTGTGTTACCCATTTTTTTGTGCCCTTGGCCAGTCTTTTGTGTTGCAAAAAAAAAAAAAAAAAGAAAAAAAAAAACTAGAAAAACTACCGAGGGGTCTAAGGACATACCCATCGACAAAGAACGTCATTTACAAAACACGGAACACCTGGGCTGCCCCGTGTGTCTCACTCTTCGGGGATCAAAATACATTTAATGACCTACCTATAACCTTGGCTACGAATCTGCGAGCCCTGGTTCGAATCCGGGCCAGGGCAAGTCGGTGACCAGCCTACCCAGCTGTTCTTTCTTCCTTTCGGGGTTGATAAATGAGCACCTGGGGTAACCTGGGGAAGGTAACTGTGGTAACCCGGGAGTCACTAGCCCTGTGTCCCGGGGTAACGGGTCCTCACCCACCACAGGCTCTAAAGGCTAATGCCACGGAGATGAGCACCGAATGCCACGTGCAGCATTGCGTATACTCCCATCTTTACCTTACTTTTATTAAAACCTTCACTACTATCATGTTTAGTATTGGTCTGTTGTCTGTTGATACACACGGTGATGATAATGGCTATTAGGCTATGTGTTCACCATGTCGGACACTGGGATGTGCAGAGAGAGGAGAATGAGGTGTTACGCCGGTGAATAGCCTGCAGCGTCTCTCTCTATCCTCAGGCTGCCCACAGCCCACCACACGGCTTCTCTCTATCCTCAGGCTGCCCACAGCCCACCACACGGCTTCTCTCTATCCTCAGGCTGCCCACAGCCCACCACACGGCTTCTCTCTATCCTCAGGCTGCCCACAGCCCACCACACGGCTTCTCTCTATCCTCAGGCTGCCCACAGCCCACCACACGGCTTCTCTCTATCTTCGGGCTGCCCACAGCCCACCACACGGCTTCTCTCTATCTTCGGGCTGCCCACAGCTCACCACACGGCTTCTCTCTATCTTCGGGCTGCCCACAGCCCACCACACGGCTTCTCTCTATCCTCAGGCTGCCCACAGCCCACCACACGGCTTCTCTCTGTCTTCGGGCTGCCCACAGCCCACCACACGGCTTCTCTCTATCTTCGGGCTGCCCACAGCTCACCACACGGCTTCTCTCTATCTTCGGGCTGCCCACAGCTCACCACACGGCTTCTCTCTATCTTCGGGCTGCCCACAGCTCACCACACGGCTTCTCTCTATCCTCGGGCTGCCCACAGCCCACCACACGGCTTCTCTCTATCTTCGGGCTGCCCACAGCCCACCACACGGCTGCTCGACACCCGTAACTCTCAGGCCACATCCCTTGCTCCATTTTATGACACTATGACCTCACTACCTATCCTTGTGAATATACTTAACTTGTGATCAACTGTGTCCAGATGTGAGAAAAAGTATTTACGAAAGGATCTTTGAATTTGTTATTAATATCAATACGAGGTGATTTAAAGACTAATTGATTACCTCCGGGGAGAAAGGAAGGAAAATTAGCAGGTAAAATTAACTCTGAGGACAAATTTTATTACCGTATTTTATGGCTTATAAGACACACTTTTTTCCCTAAAAATTTCCCTGAAAAATACTCACGCGTCTTCCAAGACGAATCTTGTAGGAGGTTAGCTTAAGGAGCTATTCAAAGAAGCCTCTTATATGATGTAATCTCAGTACTTATCTGTTACAAGTATTTTGAATACCATAAGGCATTCAAATCAAATATGTATTCTGTCTTCACGTTTTGATGTTTTCTGCAGTACTGGCGGGAGCCAATGCGCCTCGGCAGATTGGCACCAACAGCCATTCCGTGTATAAGGAACTTTGTTACATTAGATGAAAGTTTGTATACATATGTACATGCAGCCACCACAAATACTACACGCATACAGGTAAATTCAAACAATACGTGGTGAGGCACAGGAGGCAGGCAACGTAGTGAGGTGTGGGAGGATGTGAGAGATGTTTACATTCAGGACGACAAAGCCAGACTCGGCTGATCGACACGCCACACCGCCACGGTCGGGTTTGTTTTCGTTTTCACTCCTACCGTCCGACCTGCGTATACACTACCCTCCCGAGCTTCGCGCCTGCTTTCTTCCGGAGGCATAGCGCGAAACTCGCGGATCGCGAAACTCGGGTATTAAAAACACTGTAAAAATGCTTATTTAACCCCTTCACTGCGGCTGGTACAAATACAGTCTCTCAGGTATTTAAGGGTTCACTGCGGCTGGTACATATATGGTTTCTGTATTTAAACTGCGCGCTCAATGATATTATGGGTAAATATTCGCTGTGATAGGCTTGTATGGCAACAGTGTCAAGTGTTGCGATATAATATAACTTCTTTTTCTGCTTGCATGAGTTAGTGTGACTAATAAGGTCAAGCGGTACAGTACGACGTGTTGACGCTGCCGCGCCCTCTACTTCAATGGCGAGGCTAAATAGTCAAGATATTCAATATATTCTTGATGGATATAAAACAGAAGTATGAATGAATGAATGAATGCATGAATGAAGCATTTATGTACCAAAATAAGCTGTATTATGTTGAGTAGTAAGTAGTTTCATTGTGCGTCTGGCAGCACGGTCATGGCCCTGTTGCTGCACTTTGACGTAACTCTTCACTTAGCTGGTAGCCTCCACCAAGATCAAACATAGATGTTCTGGTATGGTATTCATTTCGGCACTTTATAATATGATCAGTAATTATTTTACATTTTAATTAAACCTGCCGCACAGGGGGTAGGCCTATGCATTTGATATCCGCAGTGAAGGGGTTAATAAGTCCGTTTTTTTTTTGTGTGTGTGTGTGTGTGTGTGTGTGTGTGTGTGTGTGTGTGTGTGTGTGTCTACAGCGCCGTTAGGTAGTGACCCCCAGGGGTGGGATGGTAGGCCCTGGAGGTTAACTTAAGGGCTGTGTACCTACCGTATTTTACAGCTTATAAGACTCACTTTTTCCCCCACAAAATATCCTGAAAATGCCCCAAGCCCCTGTCCACCCAGCAGTGAATGGGTACTGGGTGTTAGCTTAGGGTTTGTGACCCGCCTCCCGGGGTGGTGGCTTCAGGCAACACTACGTAGAGAAGAGGAGGGAGGAGAGGAGCTTGAGTTTGAGCTCGAGTTGGGAGTCACCCAGCGGATGCTGTTTTGGTCTGAGTGAGTGAGCTTGACACATATCTTGTCAGCTGATGGTTGTGTGACAGTGTTATACGGCAATAACACTGTCACAATGCCTTCCTCTCTTCTCTCCTGTCTCCTCCAGTACCTCCAGAAACCACAGTACCACACACGTCATGGCTAATCACTTATAAAGGAGTATTTTGTGGTAAATAGTAAGGAACGGCGGGGGTGTAAGGTAAGGTGCTACTTATTTCTAGGTGTTACCTATCTTATGCGACACCGGCTGCTCCTGTAGAGAAAAACACAAACAAATGGAAAAAAAACAAAGCAAAACTATAAGCTATACTAAGTCTATTATAATACTATACTAAGCAGGAAGGAAGGAAGACGTGTCCCGTACGTCTCTTATGGGAGGCGGTAGCAGAGTGGTTAGCGTCAAGATATATGTCAAGCTCGAGAACGAGCTTGACAGACGACCTACAAAGTGATACTAAGCAGAAAGGGTCACAAGAAGAAGAAGAAGTCTCCGAGTGGCGTTCTCGGTGATCTGAGTTAGATCCTTGATGAGGTAAATTCCACTTAAAATCTTTCTCTGCATCGTTGAGTGGCCTAAGAACACCCACACGCTGCCAATTAACTCTGCCTTGGATTGCGAGTGCATCGGAGGACACAGGGGGCGGCATGAGCCTCTAATCACAGGCGTCACTATAGAAATTCTGTCTGCGCCACCACGGGCAAGGGCCAACCATCACAGCCCTCAAGTTAACCTCCAGGGCCTACCATCCCACTCCTGGAGGTCACTGCCTAACGGCGCTGTAGGCACACACACAAACCCCCCCCCCCCCAAAAAAAAACAAACTACGAAACTCGGGGATATAATTGCGCGAAAGTTGGATGATAAGAATTTAGGACTCGCGCCGCAAACTTGAGGATCGCGAAACTCGCATAGCGTGAAACTCGGGAGGGTAGTGTACATGTTCAGCCGATGACGATTGATGATTGATGATTGATTGATGTACATGACGATTTACTTATACTATCGCATACAAGCTAAAAAATAGAAATGGCTGATGAGCAGTGCTGAATGAAGATAATGAATAGTGAGTGTGTTCTTGTGTGAAAATGACGTCTTCGGACAACAGTTTTGGTGGTCTTGTTTTTTTTTTTTATTTTGTTCCAAAATCAGGGTGAGTCTTATAAGCCATAAAATATGGTATACTATCACATACAAGCTAAAAGTTGTACGATATGCCGAAGAACATGGGAACAGAGCAGCAGAAAGACACTTCGAACACCGCCTACAGAGAAAATCGGTTGATTTTACTACCGCATATCAGTAGAAATTATTATTTTTTTTTCTCAGAAATTTCTTCCCAAAATCAGGGTGCATCTTCCAAAATGCAGCGTCCTATAAGCTGTAAAATACGGTAATTGAATTTATTAAGATAAAATTACTATAATACTAGCATTCAGAATCGACAAGAGAATCAACATTGCTTGAAAACTTTGGTCTTCCAAGTTTTTGTATTAACAAAGTTACAGTCCGCGTTGCCATGGTAATGAGCGCCAAGGATTCTCTACGTCACCACACGGGAGATTCAAGTCAAGAGAAATACAGTCGAACCTCGGTTTTCGAACTTAATTAGTTCCCAAAAGTTGTTCTAAAGCGGAATTGTTCTAAAACGGGAACACATTTTTCCATAAGAAACTATATAAAATGGATTAATCCGTTCCTGACCCCCAAAATAAAGACCTTTTTTTACAAGAATTAAAATTAAACTAACCTAACCCCCCCCTATTTTGACTCACTCACTAACCTAACCTAACCTAATCCCACGCCTTAACCTCCTAACTAAAGCCAAAGCTGCATTAAATAAGTGTCCGTGGTAAGGGAAGAACAGAGGTGATGCAGGTCACAAGAGGAAGAAGAGTGAGGCGCTCGTAAACACTTGTCTCTCGCCTCCCTATGAACAACATGTCATTATCGCCAAAAATAATGATAACCTAACCCTCCCTTTTGACTCACTCACTAATCTAACCTAACCTAATCCCATGCTTAAACTCCTAACTAAAGCCAAATCTGCATGAAATAAGTGTCCGTGGTAAGGGAAGAACAGTGGCGATGCAGGTCACAAGAGGAAGAAGAGTGAGGCGCTCGTAAACCCTTGTCTCTCTCCTCCCTATGAACAACATGTCATTATCTCCAGAAGTAATGATTTGAGACGGAAGCCCATAGAGAGAATGTTTCCTAGAATCCAATAAGGTAAACAGAAACCAAACTCCCAATTGTGTACCGTAGATAACACTTTAGTCACCAGCTGCAATAGTCGCCAGCCGCCAGATATTACGAATTATAGCATCACTACTGCTGTGTATGTGCCACTGAAGATGATACACAGTAGTTTATAACATGACTGTATAATCTACTCTGTTTCAGTGTTGTTTTATGCTTTGTATCTGCAAGTATATACAGTTTCAAATTTTGCTACTCTTTTTTTTTCCGGGCGACGACTACGGCGGAAGGACACTCAGAACATACCTTAGTGTTGGTCGCCACTCTTAATATTTTTGTAAATTTGTTCATTTATAGCCATAATATGACACAGATGAAGACACAAAATGACACAGACTCTCCAGATAGCCCCTTCTAACCTTCCTGAAATAATGGATGTAGAAATGTAAGTATGTACTATTAACACTACCACACGTCTGTAAATTGGAAAAAAGTCGTCCTGGCGACTTTAGTGTTATCTACGGTAGGGAGTTTCAGTCCAAGTGTAAACTAATACCGAAATAATGCACAACACAAGAAAAATCATCAAAATCAAAGAGCAGTTCGTAGCGGTTGTTTACTAAGTGAGGGCCGCGGCGAGACTGACCGTCACTGATGCACACAGTTGCCGAGTAGCTTGTTCGGCAACCGAGTTATCGTAGGGCAACCGGTGCAATTATGAGTTTGAAATTCTGTTCGTGAACCGAATTGTTCGAAAAGGGAGACGTTCGAAACCCGAGGTTTGACTGTACAGGGAGGTCCCGAAGATACGAGCAGTTAGGTTCCACCTGGCATACTCGTAAAGCGAAATCTCGTATAACGAAACACATAACTAATGGTAAAATATAGGTTTGGTTCCAGGACCCCAACAATTTAAAAAAAAAAAAAAAAAAAATGTTTTTCAAGCTATCATAAAATTTGGTAATATTTAGTAGGGGTGCGAGAACCCCTTGAGGAATCCTATGATCCCTGGTGATATCCTATGGTGCTATCACATGCGTGGGAGCTGACCTAACTTCTTCAGGAAGGCACATATTATACAGCTGATAACGGGGTGTTGTGTTGTGCGGGCGGCAGCCGATGTCCGCCGCCAGCGGAGATCTCCTTGGTAATTATTTAGTAGGAAAGCGACACCTGGCTAATTACCCCTAAAGGTCAAGCCAACACCTGGCGTGGACCTGACTCGCTCGTGACCCAAATTCCTCCCGCACCTCCGTTGCTGGGTTCCCGCCCTGGCTTCCTAGACCAGCTTCTGGCAGTTACCTACCTACCACCACAGTGAGAGGACACCACCCCTCCTCTCTCTGTTCCTCGTGGCATTCCTCCGCTGTACCTACATATTCCCGCCGAAATAAACCTGTGTGTAAACTCCGTGTTTGGTGTAACCCGTGTCTAGCTGTAAAGTGTACACAACAATGTACAATGATTCAGATGTGCAGAGACGAGTTTGTGGGCAGTGGAAGAGGTCTGCGCACCCCTCCCTTGTCCCTTACCTACCCTACCCTCTCTTGTATCACGCGGCGTCCCCTACAGTACAACGTCTTGTACAACCCCGTCCCTCTACAGTACAACCTTTTGTGTGCTATTTTCTCTTTCATAATGTTTTTTCTACAGAATAGGTAGTACAGTGTGGGTAATATAGATGCTGTGTGTTTGTTGTGTTTGGTATAGTTTATTTTATCTTGAAAAACATGTCTTTGATGGGGTCCTGGAACCAAACCTATACTCTACCGTTAGTTATGTATTTCGCTATACGAGATTTCGCTTTACGAGTATGCCAAGTGGAACCTAACTGCTCGTATCTTCGGGAACTTCCTGTACAGGGAGGTGCCGTTATATCGAGCATTCGATATACGAGAATCCGATGATATGAGGTGTAAATTAGGGTCTATTTTCAATATACGAGATCGAAAATCCAATGCTATGACATTCAAACTGTGGTTATTTACTAAAATTATAAAGTCATTTACTGACTATATGATTTTACATAAGGTTGTACGATAATCAATCTGAAAATATGATAATTCTGGTGGCTCGGTACGACAATGTGGCCTACAAAAATTCACATCCCTGTTGGCAACACTGCAGGCGGACAACAACAACACGCGCTTGCCAACCTATCTCGATCCTTGTTTTAGCGTGAAAATACGTCAAAATGTACTGACGAAGTCATAGACGAGGTGAGTGAGAGGTGCAGGAAAATGTGCCGCATGTGTGTGGGTGTGTGGGGAGGGCGGGGAGGGTGTGAGAGGTGGAAATAGCCAGCTCTCGTGTGTCTCAGTTGGGGAAAACATGAGGAAAAGTGAACGATGGACTGAACGATGTACAATGATTCAGATGCACAGAGACGAGTTTGTGGGCAGTGGAAGAGGTCTGCGCACCCCTCCCTTGTCCCTTACCTACCATACCCTCCCGAGTCTAGTGTATCACGCGGCGTCCCCAAGAGTACATACAACGTCTTTGTTGCTTGTATGTATTGTGCCTTGTGAATCAATTTTAATGATTTGCTGGCTTACTTACTGTGCTTATTGTGACATTTGTGCTCTGTCCTAGTGTGCTGTCACACTCTTAATTCACTGTGTTTTGTGTGGTGGTGTGGTGGTGCGGTGGTGCGGTGGTGTGGTATATAGAGCCCTATATTTGAGAGTTTGAGAGTTTGTTGTGTTTGCTATAGTTTATTTAAGCTTGAAAAACATGTTGTTGTTCTTCTTTTCTTTTTTTCTTTTAATTGATGGGGTCCTGGAACCAAACCTATATTTTACCATTAGTTATGTGTTTCGTTATACGAGATTTCACTTTACGAGTATGCCAGGTGGAACCTAACTGCTCGTATCTTCGGGACCTCCCTGTATGTTTGTTTTGTGAAGATGTAGAGAGATGCCAGGGTATTTGAGGTAGTATAATTATGTAAATCTACAATATATACGCTTGACAAAATATACAGGAGTCCCTGTTACAATCTCCGTCTTACCCTGGCAAAGGCAATCCCCTCTCTATTGTCTGTAGTCGCCGGCTGTAAACCGCCGCCCCCTTGTCATGCAGGTGACAACTACTCTGTTTATCTATCACACATATACATCTGCTCCATTACTAAACATATAGTAAGTAGCAAGTAATATTTCTACCATAGAATAAACTGATAATATAACTACTCTATATAAATATATGTTATGTTACCATCTATATATAAGAGATGGAAATTAGCTAATCGACTTCTCTACAAACTTGCCAGCTTCTCAATACATGATAACCCAGCAGTAATGTAACTGGGCCGGCAATACAATGTCACGCCCATACCTATCACACCCATACATATGCCTTAACATTATAACCCAGCGATCACTTAAGCTCCACCCCCATGTGGCGTCAAGAGCTTGGACAACGGTGATTGGCTAGAGGCATCCCCCATGCCACATACTATTTCAGGGAACAGCAATATGCGGCCTGGACCTGTGCCCTGAGCCTGTGTTGGTGTTTCAGGCAACGGAGGTGTCGCAGGCAGCCCTGGAAGCTGCCGCCACCGTCCAGGCGGCCCAGCAGCCAGCGGCTGTTGGTGCTGGTGCTGCAGGAGATGCCAGCCTCCCTGCAGCAGCGGCCTCCTCCATCAGGGACAGAGTAGATGCCCTGATGTCACCGACCTTGCAGGTGAGTGAGGCGTTGCCCAAGTGTTCCCTCTGTAGCAGCGATCCCCGTGAGAGAGAGAGATAGAGATTAACCATCACAACATAACTTTATTTATTTTATCCTGTGACCGTCTTTCCTCCACCCGGCGCCTCTCTCTCTGCAGACCGTGGACCTCCGCAGCCTGACGCAGCCTGCCAGGATCCTGTTGCAGAGAGGGCTGGTGTTTGCCGTCCACACAGCGGAAGGGCGGAGTCGCCACGCCAGAATCACCCTTGAGTACGACCGCCTGTACCTCCATTGCCTGCGGGACCAGCCCCTGCCCCGCGGCGCCGCCACCCTGCAGGTGGGTCAGCCACTCTTGTCGCTGCCCTTGTCCTTACCATCATATGGGTGGAGGGGCGGCTTGGTGGTGGGGAAGGCAGGCGCGGAGCCTTGGGTGGGATCACTGGCATACTAGAGAGGCAGACAGGCAGACAAGAATACAGACATGTGTGTAGGCAAGCATTATAATCATGCATGAAAGCAGGCAGATATATCGGGGAGGCGGTAGTAGAGTGGTTAGCATCTCCGAGCGGCAGTCTCGGTGACCCGAGTTTGATCTCCGATGAGAACCAAAATCCACTTAAAATCTTTCTGCACTGTTGAGTGGCCTAAGAACACCCACATGCTGCCTATTAATTCCACCTTCGATTGCGAGTGCATCGGAGGACACGGGGGGCGGCATGAACCTCTAATCACAGGCGTCACTATAAAAATCCTGCCTGCGCCACCACGGGCGACGGCCAACCGTCATAGCCCTCAAGTGAACCTCCAGGGCCTACCATCCCACCCCTGGATGTCACTGCCTACAAGCGTTATAGGCACAAATGTAAAAGGGTGTAAAAAGAGAATTAGACAAGCAGGCATTCGAGCAGGGAAGCAGGTATGTAGGCATCAAGCTGGCAGGTATGCACACAGGTATACAGACAAGCAGGGAGGCAGGAAGATAGACAGGCAGGGTAGCAGGTAGGCTGGCAAGTTGCAACACAGGCAGGGTAGCAGGTAAGCTGGCAGGATGCAACACAGGCAGGGTAACAGGTAAGCTGGCAGGATGCAACACAGGCAGGGTAGCAGGTAAGCTGGCAGGCTGCAACACAGGCAGGGTAGCAGGTAAGTTGGTAGGCTGCAACACAGGCAGGGTAGCAGGTAAGCTGGTAGGCTGCAACACAGGCAGGGTAGCAGGTAAGCTGGTAGGCTGCAACACAGGCAGGGTAGCAGGTAAGCTGGTAGGCTGCAACACAGGCAGGGTAGCAGGTAAGCTGGTAGGCTGCAACACAGGCAGGGTAGCAGGTAAGCTGGCAGGCTGCAACACAGGCAGGGTAGCAGGTAAGCTGGCAGGTAGTCACAAAGGCAGACACGCAGGTAGGAAGACAGGCAGGAAGGCAGACAGGTAGGTAGGTAGGCAAATATACAGAGATGTAGGCACATAGGAAGGTAGACGGACAGGCAGACAGACAGGCAGGAAGGCAGAGAAGTAGATAGACAGGCAGACGCGCATACTATATATCATTTATAATATTGAGGATATCGAGAAATGACACTAATGGTAGAAATAGTGAGCAGGACTGATACCAAACCATAGCATTAATGGCAATTATAACAACAACATGACAATTAGTGTGTTGATATCAGTAATATTAATATTGATAAAATTCAATAAAAATACTATCAATAATAATAATAATAATAATATTAAGATGATGATAAAAACAACAATACTAATGATTATTTTTATTATTTTTTTGTATTGTGTAGACCTACTGACATGTGTAAAAACAGGTGATGAAGGAGACACGGGCTGGGAAGTGAGTACTTTATTCCTGACTAGTTTCACCTTGACTGGGCTTCACAGAGCGAGCCGTGTTCCCCTGATGAAGCCCAGTTAAGGCGAAATTAGTCAGGAATAAAGTACTCACTTCCCAGCCCGTGTCTCCTTCATTACCTGTTTTTATTATTATTATTATTATTATTATTATTATTGTTATTATTATTATTGCTATTATTATTATTATTATTATTACTATTATTATTGTTATTATTATTGCTATTATTATTATTACTATTGTTATTGTTATTAGCGTTAGTAGTGTAGTAGTATAGTAGTAAAATGAATACTATATTATTGTTACTTTAATTATTTAAAAATACATAATACAAGAAGTGAAAGAAAGTACAGGCAAATTCCCAACATCCGACCTCCAAACATCCGACTTGTCCAAACAACCAACTTTTTTCACCACCACATTGTATCTTGTTTTGGCCATTTATTTTACTTCGTTTTTTTTATAGTTTTAGAAAACATTGATTTGTGGCTTTATGCATGAATTTTACTTTGGCGTCTACCACTGGCTCGGCCTTCAAGAGCTGCATCTTTTATGTTCTATACCATTTTGTCCTTACGTTTATGGTTACTGTGATATCCGAACATCCGACTATTCCAATTATCCGACCTACCTTCGGTCTCCCCCAAGGTCGGATAATTATAATTAATACTTAGCTGTAGTTGATTGAAAGAATTTAGTTTTTACAATCTACCAAAATAGGAAATGATAAGTGGGAAAGTTTATATATAAATACATATGTATATATATATATATATATACAGGCAAATACCTTTTATCCGGATACCCAACAACCGGAATAACCCAATAACCGGAATTTGTGGCAGGTAAGTAAATAGTATATAAAAAAAAAAAGTAACGAATATTTAACTTTTAATTTTGCCGCGTAGACGTGGCGCCAACCTATCGCCTTGTTTTTATTTCCGGCCATAATTGCGCCATGGCGCTATGATAATCGATGTTTGAGTAGTCCGTGGGCAAGGTCATCTACCGACGCCCTAAAGTGGTATTGAGTCATCCCACATCACCCACACCCACACTCCAACAATACCCCGCTGTATTTGTTTGTGTTTTGTGGTGTATGTTTCTGTGTGTTGTGTTGGTGGGATTGTCTCGGTGTATGCTTGTGTTTGTGTTGGGTGGTATGTGTGGGCTGTGTGTTTGGGTGGTATGTGTCTGTTGTGTTGTTGGGTGGTATGTGTGTGTGTGTTGGGTGTGATAATGTTGTGTTGTTGTTGTTGTTGTGTTTTGGGTGGATAGGGTGTTGTGTTTGTGTTGTGGTTTGGTATGTCTGGGTGTGTAAAAAAACAAAAAATCATACAATATTATGGTTTATGATAGTAAATGTCATCTTTCGTAAGTATACTTCCCCATTAACCGGACTTTTCATTTAACGGTACCGAATCGATATATCGATAAAAGGTATTTTCCTGATATATATATATATATATATATATATATATATATATATATATATATATATATATAATATACAGGTTGATCATCACTAATCCGGCAAACGCGGGACCTTAGGACTGCCAGATTTTCTAAATTTCCGGATTATTGATGTTTTGTCCCCTGACTCCTATAGGCTGTATATATTGTAAAAGAAAACACTGATTTTGTGTTCTTATCTCTCCAGCACTGCGTTAGGAACACTTTGGTGAGGTTTACAATACTTTCAGTTTCCTTTCTGTCCCCATACAGCTCTAACACCGTGAACAGGGCCCCGTCTTTCTGCTCTAATCTCCTGTCCCACTCCTCTCTGCCTAGGACTGCTACGATTGACGCTATAAGCCTTTCCCTCTCACTCCTATACTTGTTGCATTCCACAATGACGTGATCTACGGTTTCTTTCTCTCCTACCCTGCAGCGACAATTCTGGTTCTCCAGTTCCCTGTTCCTTTCGTTGACTTCCAAGGTGCCTGTTCTTGCTTTATAGAGTAACTTACTCCCCCAGTCTCCTACATGCCAGGTCACACTCTCTGGTTTCTGTTTCCATCTGTACCACTGCAACGTTGATTTCCTGACGGAAGGTGAGCAAACAGCTGATTCTGGGTGCAGCGCCATCAAAACAAACGGCGCCTCCCGAAAACAGTGGCGCACCAACCCGGGAAATTTGAAACTGCGCTCGGAAATTCATGCCGGAAAACTGATGGAACCGGAATATTGATTTCCGGATTAGTGATGGTCAACCTGTATATATATATATATATATATATATATATATATATATATACAGGGAGGTCCCGTTATACGAGCATTCGATATACGAGAATCCGATGATATGAGATGTGTAAATTAGGGTCTATTTTCAATATACGAGATCGAAAATCCAATGCTACGATATTCAAACTGGGGTGAGTAAAATTACCATGTTATTTACTAAAGTAAATTACAAGTTATTTACTAAAATTATAGTCATTTACTGACTATATGATTTTACCTAAGGTTGTACGATAATTATAATAATCAATCTGATGGTGGTGGTGGTGTTTCATAATTGTTATTCTTTCTCCTCTCTGTACCCACGGCTGAAATGGCATATTTAACACCTCACACACACCCTACCACGTATATAACACCAAGCTAACCCTAAATAACACCTATAATGGCATTAGAAACACGAGTTATAGTGTTATATACACAAGTGGTTATACACATGGCCTAACACAAGCGGCCTGCCTCTCGGCGACGCTAAGACGCTGTTGTTGTGAAGGCTACGAACACATTTTATTTCCACTGCACTAATGCACTACTTTCGCCACTGCACTAATGTCGCCAGGCACAATATATTACAAATTTTGGCATAAATGCTAAAAGCTCGCTTGGACAATGAGTTAAGAGACGAAATATAACTTTCTGTGCCAAATTTCTTCCTTTGCGCCTGTATCTTTCTTGCCCACACATTCGTGGAAACATTTTACAAGCCTATATGACACCTGATTTCGGCTGATATAGGTGTCCAAGCGAGCAAAAAATATGATAATTCTGGTGGCTCGGTACGACAATGTGGCCTACAAAAATTCACAACCCTGGAAAATGTATAATGATTCAGATGCGCAGAGATGAGTTTGTGGGCAGTGGAACAGGTCTGCGCACCCCTCCCTTGTCCCTTACCTACCCTACCCTCTCGAGTCTAGTGTATCACGCGGCGTCCCCAAGAGTACATACAACGTTTTTGTTGCTTGTATGTATTGTGCCTTGTGAGTCGAATTTAGTGATTTGCTGGTTTACTTAATGTGCTTATTGTGACTTAATTGTGCTCTGTCCTACTGTGCTGTCACACTCTTAATTCACTGTGGTGGTGCGGTGGTGTGGTATATAGAACCCTATATTTGAGAGTTTGAGAGTTTGTTGTGTTTGCTATAGTTTATTTTAGATTGAAAAAAATGTCTTTTTTTTTTTTTTCTTTTTTTCTTTTAATTGATGGGGTCCTGGAACCAAACCTATATTTTACCATTAGTTATGTGTTTCGTTATACGAGATTTCGCTTTACGAGTATGCCAGGTGGAACCTAACTGCTCGTATCTTCGGGACCTCCCTGTATATATATATATATATATATATATATATATATATATATATATATATATATATATATGTATATATATATACATATATGTATATATATATATTTATATATATATATATATATATATATATATATATATATATTATAATATATACGTATGTATATATTTACATAATATATATATATATATATATATATATATATATATATATACAGGAGAACCCGTTTATCCGGCACCCGCGGGGGGGAGCGCATGCCGGATAACTCATTTTGCCGTTGTTTTGAGAGTTACTCTTATGGAATCGCCCAAAATCCTTTTTTTTTTTTCCATCACAAGGAACTGGCCAAGGGCACAACAAAAATGGGTAACACAAAGCCCGCTTAGTTGCCAGTCCCTATAAAGAAGACAGTAAGAGAATAAAATAAAAAAGTGGGGTGAGCCAATTTAGTTCGGGAGGTGTCTTGTTGCTCTTCTTTTGAAAAGATGTAAGTCATAGGAAAGTGGAAAAACAGAAACAGGAAGAGAGTTCCAGAGTTTATCAGTGGGGGAAAAAAAAAAAAAAAAAAAAAAAAAAAAAGCCTGGGTCGATTAGTGCCGTTGTTTTGAGGCTGCCGTTGTTTTAAATGCCGGTTAAACGAGGTTCTCCTGTATATATATATATGTACGTGTATGTATGTTTTTTTTCTTGTTTTTTTTACATCCCACAGGACTGGCCAAGGGCACAAAAAAAAGAGGTAACACAAAGCCCGCTTAGTTGGCAGTCCCTATAAAGAAGACAGTAACAGAATAAATAAGGGGGGGTGGGCCAATTTATTTTGGAAGGTGTCTTGTCACTCTTCTCTCGAAAATATTTAAATCGTAGGAAGGTGGAAAAATAGAATCAGGAAGAGAATTTCTGAGTTTACCAGTGAAAGGGATGAAAGAGTAAAGATACTGATTAACTCTTGCATTAGGAAGATGGACATAATAGGGATGAGAATGCGTAGAAAGTCTTGTGCAGCGAGGCCGTGGGAAGGGGGGAGGCATGCAGTGAGCAAGTTCAGAAGAGCAGTGAGCATGAAAATGACGGTAGAAGATGGCAAGAGAAGCAACATTGCGGCGGTGATTTAAAGATTGAAGACAGTCAAGTCAGAGGAGGGGAGTTGATTAGACGAAAAGCTTTTGACTCAACGCGGTTTAGGAGAGCTGTATGAGTGGATCCTCCCCAAACATGTGAGACATACTCCATACATGGGCGGATAAGGCCCCTGTAGAGAGCAAGCTGTACAGGGTCATCTGTATCTTATCGTCAGTACGGTTTCCATAAAGGGCGATCTGCTGGCGATCTTCTAGCTTTCCTAACTGAATTTCATCTTCCTTTAGGGGTTTCGGTGAAACTTTTGCTGTTGCCCTTGACATATCAAAAGCTTTTGATAGAGTCTGGCACAAATCTTTAATTTCCAAACTACCCTCATTCGGTTTCTATCCTTCTCTCTGTAACTTCATCTTAAGTTTCCTTTCAAACCGTTATATTGCAGCTACTGTAGACGGACATTGTTCTTCTCCTAAATCTATCAATAGTGGTGTTCCCCAGGGTTCTGTCCTATCACCTACTCTTTCTATTATTCATTAATGATCTTCTAAGTCTAACTCAAAGCCCTATCCACTCCTACGCTGATGATTCTACCCTGCATTTTTCAACGTCGTTTATTAGACGTCCAACTCAACAGGAACTAAGTGATTCATGGAGAGATTCCACCGAGCGCCTAACTTCTGATCTTTCTATAATTTCTGATTGGGGCAAAGCAAACCTTGTTTTGTTCAATGCCTCAAAAACCCTATTTCTTCACCTATCTACTCGACAAAACCTACCAGATAACTATCCCCTCTTCTTCAATGACACTCAACTGTCTCCTTCTTCTACAATGAACATTCTAGGACTATCCTTTACTAAAAATCTGAAATGGAAATCTCACATCTCATCTCTTGCTAAAACTGCTTCTAGGAAGTTAGGTGTGCTGTGGCATCTGCGTCCTTTTTTTTCTCCCTCCCAGTTGCTTGCTCTGTACAGGAGCCTTATCCGCCCATGTATGGAGTATGTCTCACATGTTTGGGGAGGATCCACTCATACAGCTCTCCTAAACAGGGTTCAGTCAAAAGCTTTTCGTCTCATCAGCTCCCCTCCTCTGACTGACTGTCTTCAATCTTTAAATCACCGACGCAATGTTGCTTCTCTTGCTCTCTTCTACCGTTATTTTCATGCTCACTGCTCTTCTGAACTTGCTAACTGCATGCCTCCTCCCTTCCCGCAGCCTCGCTGCACAAGATTTTCTACTCTTTCTCATCCCTATTCTGTCCATCTTCCTAATGCAAGAGAGTTAATCAATATCTTTACTCTTTCATCCCTTGCACAGGTAAACTCTGGAACTCTCTTCCTGTTTCTATTTTTCCACCTTCCTACGACTTAAATCTTTTCAAGAAGAGTAACAAGACACCTCCCGATCTAAATTGACCCACCCCTCTTTTTTTTTTATTCACTTACTGTCTTCTTTATAGGGACTGGCAACTAAGCAGGCTTTGTGTTACCTATTTTTGTTGTGTCCTTGGCCGGTCCTTTGTGATGTAAGAAAAAAAAACAGAAAAAAAAAGAAACTGGTAGGGAAGAAGAGGGGATAGTTATCTGGTAGGTTTTGTCGAGTAGATAGGTGAAGAAATTGGGTTTTTGAGGCATTGAACAAAACAAGGTTTGCTTTTCCACACTCAGAAATTATAGAAAGATCAGAAGTTAGGCGCTCGGTGGCATCTCTCCGTGAATCACTTAGTTCCTGTTGAGTTGGATGTTTAATGTATGTATGTATATCTTATTATCTTATCTTAAAAATGCACCTTATTGCATGTTTTTGGTGGGGTGTGCAGCCTGCCTTTCCCAGTGCAAACTGGAACACGTGTATTTTGTCCCTTACGCCCCACGCCGCAATTATGATTATAATTATTATTATTATTATTATTATTATAGTAAGAATAATAGCAAAAATATGAATAATAATTGAAATATCAATAAAAATTATGATAATTGTTATTTTCATTATTACTAATACTCGCATAATAATAATTATCATTATTATTATATTTATTATTAGTAGTATAAATACTATGAACATTATAATAGTAAAAATTACAATGATAATAATAATTATTATTATGATACCTTTCATAGTAATAGTAATAATAATAATAATAATAATCAAATTAAATATTTAAAAAATACATATAATATAATATCAATAAGTAAAATAAAAGCATTGATCTTAACAATTATATTAATTATATAATAATAATTATATAAAAATATCATGATAATGATAGTATCAATAGTAATAATAATAATATGTTTTAGGTATAATATGGTAGCAATTATAATGCTATTAATGATAATTATCGTGATAAGATATAATATTGATTGTGATACTACTAATACTAAATATAACAATAATGGCAGCAATAATGATAGTCATTATAATGATAATAATTGTGGAAATTTATGTCACAAACACATATTTATTAATTGAGATCTTACCTATAGAAACCCATTGTCTATCTCATCCCGACACAATACCCCAACTAGTCAACAAACTAGGATACTTATCGGTGGATAGTAGGGTTGAATTGGGTTGTAGGCTTTTCAATACTGCAATGTCTTGTTATTCGAAGTGGTCAGCGTGATCGAGGGTCGAAGGTGAAGGACGAAAGTGGTGTGCTGACGTTATCGAGGCATCGAGAGGGTTATCACACCCAGTTAATTCACGACGCGGCGAGATGTTATCACCGTGTTGATATTAACACGTCCTATGATTTAACACTTATATGTACAAAATGATCGTATGTACAATTTGTTCTTCTGGCTATAATCAGAGAAGCACAGTCAAAGGTGTTATTAACGTAAGGGTCTGGAGTGTACTCTATATACTAATGCACGTATATATTTAGTAAGAGATGTTATTCTCTCGAG
This sequence comes from Chionoecetes opilio, assembly GCA_016584305.1. NCBI lineage: Eukaryota > Metazoa > Arthropoda > Malacostraca > Decapoda > Majidae > Chionoecetes > Chionoecetes opilio. The sequence continues at coordinate 228,033 of JACEEZ010022001.1, forward strand.
GGTTAGGAGTGTACTGTTCTCCGTGGGCCCAGCGGGCAGCGGCCACCACCAAATACACGTGTGACCCTGCGGTGGGCGGCAGGTGGACCACCACGATTGGTGCTAATTTAAAGGACGGCGGCCAATGAGCATCCGTTTCAAATGAAGGTGCTGATATAAGGTGCTGATGCTTAATACTAATGGGAAAGTTCAATTATCCTATCCCAGTACTTATCATTTACTTAAATTACCTTAATTAATACCCATTACCATTATAACTATATATATACATCCCTACACACCCCTTATGATGGGCGGACAATACCTCCCTCACAAGGAGGGGAACAAAACCACCACTCTACCAATTATTGAGTGGGTGGTTGGTGGATAATTTCCACAATAATAATAATAATACTTATCGTAATTAAAATAATAATAATAGTAATGATATAACAATAATATTAATAATATAATAATAATGTTACTATTAACAGCAATAATATAATTGTAATTGTAATAGTAATAGTAATAATACTAATTATAGTTATAAAGATCATTTACATTATTATAATAATAATAATGATAAAAATAATAATTATAATAATTATAATACTAATTATAATTATTACAACAATAATAATTTAAATCAATAATGACAATTTTTATTTAACCCCTTCACTGCGGATATCAAATTCATAGGCCTACCCCCCTGTGCGGCAGGTTTAATTAAAATATAAAATAATTACTGATCATATTTTGAAGTGCCTAAATGAATAGGATGCTCATTCCATACCAGAAAATCTATGTTTCGTCTTGGTGGAGGCTACCAGCTAAATGAGGAGTTGCGTCAGAGTGCAGCAACAGGGCCGTGACCGTGCTGCCAGACGCACAATGAAACTACTTACTACTCAACATAATACAGCATATTTTGGTATACATAAATGCTTCATTCATTCATGCATTCATTCATTCATGCATTCATTCATTCATGCTTCTGTTTTATATCCATCAAGAATATGTTGAATATCTTGACTATTTTGCCTCGCCATTGAAGTAGAGGGCGCGGCAGCGTCAACACGTCGTACTGTACAGCTTGACCTTATTAGTCATACTAATGCACTCAAGCAGAAAAATAGGTTCTATTATATCGCAACACTTGACACTGTTGCCATACAAGCCTATCACAGCGAATATTTACCCATAATATCATTGAGTGCGGAGTTTAAATACAGAAACCCTATATGTACCAGCCGCAGTGAGCCCTTAAATAGCTGAGAGACCGTATTTGTACCAGCCGCAGTGAAGGGGTTAACCCTCTCACGCACGAAAAGTTTAATAAGTTTTTCCGTCCACTGCGACATCCGTCTTATGCTCCCTAAGGGGCCCCGCGAAATGGCCTGACTGTGCGGCGAATTATTTTTTTATGTTATCAATTTCACCAACGTGTATTCTTTTTTCCTGGCATTATTATATATCATTGGTTTTGCAAGAGATTATTCTGCCTTATGAAAGAAAAAAATAACAAGAAATGCAAATAAATAGCGGAATTTACCGACTCGGAAAAAATATTGAGTAAAGAGAAATAAGAAATACTTACGTTTACCACTTCGTAGCTCGAAACTTCCTGAGTCAACTTTTTATGGTTTATATGCCAATAAAAGCGGGTTTTTATGAAGATTCCAACGCTACCATTATAATTTTCATATGGCTATTATGGCCAGCTCGGGATACATTTTAAAGGGACGACAATCCGCGCTCACAGGCTGCCTGCCGAGTGGAAACTGAGACACAAACCCTTATCATTTCACATCCACTCACACGAGAGTTGACAATTAGTTTATTTTATAGGTCTAGCTTGGATCTTTGACGCAGAAAATTTCGACGCAATTCTGATAAATACTTTATTTTTGGCGAATTTTTAAGTTTTTTTACGCAATTCGCGTCAAAAGCTCAGATTGCAGACGGGCCCGTTTTGACGCGATCGCGTCACCGTGTGTGAGAGGGTTGATTATACTTAGAATGATTATATTTATAGTAAAACTAATGATAGCAAAAAATTTAAATTATAATGATTATGATCAAAGTATTATTAACAGTAATGGTAATAGATATAATATTAATGATAATAATGCTATATATATTATATCGATAATAATAATACTGCTACTACTACTAATGATAATAATTATAATGACAACAGTACTGATTATGATGATAAAAATAACAACAATAATGATGATAGTCATAAAAATAAAATTGATACAAATTATAATAATCATAAAAATAATAATAGTTCTAATAATATTAATATTAATATTTATACTGATGATTTAGCAACATAATGATAAATATTAGATATAATAGTATGAATAGTAATATACAAATAATGATAATACAAATAAAAATACAAACGATATTGATTATGATAATTATAATTATTAATATGAACATAATATAATAATCGAATATAATAGTAATAAAAATGACATTAATGATTATTATAATAACAATAAATATAATAATAATGAAAATATATTATGATAATGAAAAATTCAAAATTTAGATAAAGACAAAAATATAAATAAATGTAAAAATATTAATGATAATAATAATAAGAAAAATAATAATGATTATATTTATATACATAATAATAATGATTATATTTATATATATAATAATATTGATCGAAATTGTTACGATGACATAATGATAATGATAATAATAACAATAACAATACCAATGATAATAATTACAATACTAATACTAATAATAATAACAATAATAATAATAATGATAATGTTGAAAACAATATGACACTGATGACCAAAATATTAATGATAATAATAAGAATATTATGATTATATGAGTAATGATAGCAAGAATAATAATAATGATAACAATGATGATAATTTTAATAACAAAAAGATAATAATGATAATAATAGCAATAATGATGAAAATAACATCCAAATATTATCAGCTATCCGATATCAATACAGTAAAAGCCTTATAACTCGGCACGATAGGGGCTCTGGCCCTTGCCGAGTTATTCAATGTGCCGAGTTATGCAATGTCCTCCTCTGATATGGGTAAAAAAAAAAAAAAAAAAAAAAAAAAAAAAAGTAAATACAGTACTGTAAAAGCATAAAAACTACACTTACCAGTGAACGGGTAGAATGTGCTGGATTTGATATCAAACTCAGCACAAATAGCACGCATGGACGCACTTGCATCCATCCTTGCCAGCACTTTCACCTTTTCCTGCAGGCTCAGGGCCTCAGGCTCTTCAATTTCATTCCCTTCCTGCTGGAGACACCCTTGCGTGATGGAGCTGACATCTTGATATACAGTACTGTATGATGTAATTCCAAAACACGTAAAATAGGTGGCAAAGTAAAGCAAAGGTCAGGAACCAGTGCGTAGGCTGCGCCGTGTTTTTGTCGTCCAAGCACCGTCTTGGATTACGAATCCCAATCCAATAACACTTGCTGAAATGTGTGTTATAATACTTTGTGATATTGTTTGCAATGTTTTGCATTGATTATTATTTCGGCTCCTACCAAGCTTGTTATGTTTTTGAAGCAGAAACCAATCCTTTTTCAATTTCGACAAAAAACGGAATTCGTATCCAAGACGGTGCTTTGACGACATAAACATGGCTTAGCTGACAGCCTACACGCTCGTTCCCGACCTTTGCTTTACTTTGCCACCTATTTTACGTGTTTTGGGATTACATCATACAGTACTGTATTTCAAGATGTCAGCTCCATCACGCAAGGGTGTCTCCAGCAGGAAGGGAATGAAATTGAAGAGCCTGAGCCTGCAGGAAAAGATCAAAAGGACAAAAATACGACGTTATGCGACTGACGATATGCCGAGTGTAAGCGAAGAGATGCAGTTATAACGTCAATATGCCGAGATACATTATTTTTTGCCGACTTTCTGTTTACATGTTCACACAAGAGGTTGTGAGGGCATGATATGCCGAGTAAAAACCATGAGATGCAGTTTAGGTGAGGCGGTAGCAGAGTGGTTAGCGTCACCGGGTGGCATTCTCGAAGACCCGAGTTCAATCCCGAGTGAGACCCATAAATCCACTTGAAATCTTTCTGCACCGTCGAGTGGCCTAAGAACACCCACATGCCCTGTCCATTAACTCCACCTTCGACTGTGAGTGCATGGGAGGACACAGGGGGCGGCATGAGCCTCTAATCACAGGCATCACTATAACAATCCTGCCTGCGCCACCCATCACAGCCCTCGAGTGAGCCTCCAGGGCCTACCATCCCACCCGGAGCTCACTGCCTACACGCACTATAAGCACAGGTGAAACAAAAAAAAAAAAAAAAAAACTTTGTCTCTGCCATGCTGAGTTATACAGTGCCGAGTTATAAGGGTTTTACTGTACTATCAGATATCAGATATCAATACTATCAGATATACAGGGAGGTCCCGTTATACGAGCATTCGGTATACGAGAATCCGATGATATAAGATGTGTAAATTAGGGTCTATTTTCAATATACGAGATCGAAAATCCAATGCTGCGACATTCAAACTGGGGTGAGTAAAATTACCAAGTTATTTACTAAAGTAAATTACAAGTTATTTACTAAAGTAAATTACAAGTTATTTACTAAAGTAAATTACAAGTTATTTACTAAAGTAAATTACAAGTTATTTACTAAAGTAAATTACAAGTTATTTACTAAAGTAAATTACAAGTTATTTACTAAAGTAAATTAAAAGTTATTTACTAAAACTATAAAGTCATTTACTGACTATATGATTTTACCTAAGGTTGATAATTATCAATCTGAAAATATGATAATTCTGGTGGCTCGGTACGACAATGTGGCCTACAAAAATTCACATCCTGGACGATGTACAATGATTCAGATGCGCAGATACGTTTAAATAATAAGAGTCTACCTTTACATCAGGATTAGTCGTCTATTTGCCATTATTTTAGCCTACTAATTTTTAATTCATGCTTAATGATGGCTCCAGGCAAGAAGAATGACATAGAGAGGGCTCATATTTTAGCTTTGAGGGAGGCAAACCTAACTAAGGGAAATAAGTGAGAAAACAGGGCGTAGCATGAGTTCCCTGTTTGCCCTGTTCAAGCGAGCTCAAAATGTTTCTCCTGGCACTGTTCCCCCTCAAAAATCAGGATCTGGGCGCCCTCGCAAAACCACAAATACCACAAATAAGCTAGTGAAACGTGAGGTACAGTACTTAAAAACCCTTTGGATTTTTTTGGGGATTTGTTTTTATTTTTTTATTTTTTTATTTGTATTCCCTGTTTTCTCACTTATTTCCCTTACAGTTAGGTTTGCCTCCCTCAAAGCTAAAATGCGAGCCCTCTCTATGTCATTCATCTTGCCTGGAGCCATCATTAAGCATGAATAACAAAATTGTAGGCTCCAATAATGGCAAATAGATGACTAATCCTGATGTAAAGGTAGACGCTCAGAAAGTGTGTCCTCCTCCTCCTCAGACAGTGTGGAGGCCAGTGAGCTGTTGTCACGCACAGTGTATAACTGACAACTGTAGAACAAGGTGAGGTATGAGAACTTGTCAAATTCAAACGTCACAGCTCGGTAGCCAAGGACAAATCCACACACTTGGGGAGCACCAGAAAAGGCCCTTATCCCGTTTTTTTCCGCGGTTACTGTATATCTCAAGGTACTGTACAATGGTACCTATGCTTACCTTGAGATAAACTACTGGAGAAATACTTGAATAATCCCCTCAAAATCCCAAGGAGTGGCACCCCTTATCCCACCTCAGCAGTCTCTCACCAGCGGTTTGGTGCCATTCGTGCTGGATATTTCAACTCCCGACCACAACCACACCACAACCCCATACGTTTGGGTTAAAAATAGATATATTGCCGGATGCGGATTTTTACTACCTTGACGTTGATGTGATTTTCATCCAATTCTGTAATGGTCACTGTTTTACTCAGATTGCCGCACTGTGGGCACTAAAAAAATCTTTGCTCCCGCAGTTCCCGGGTTAACAGTAACAATTAACAATAATATTGTTGTTATCAATAGTAATAGTAGTTATAACTGTAATAATAGTCATAGTAATGATATAGAAATAGTATATTGAAAAATAAATAATAAAAAAAATTATATTGATAATAGTGTTGATAAAAATTATGATAAAAATAATTAACTTTATTATAATAGTAATTACAGTTATAACAAATTATTATAATAGTACTAATAATAATTCCAATAAGTTTAAATATATTAAATATAATTTTATAAAAATAATAATTATGATAATGATAATAACGATAATAATAATTATAATTATAATCATTATAATAATAATAATAATAATAAAAATAAAAATGATAACAGTAAAAATAATAATATTGTTATTGTTAGTAACATGATGAATGACAAATAGTAATAATTATAATAATAATGATAACAGTAAAAGTAGTAAAGAAAATATGTTTTCAAGTTATCTATTTATCTAATATTAATAAAAGCGAAAGTGTGTGTGTGTGTGTGTGTGTGTGTGTGTGTGTGTGTGTGGTATAGGTTCCGCCCCCCGTGGCGGAATCCCATCATATACCACATTTTTGGAACCGGGTTGACCAGGGGAAGGTTTTAAGCCCACTTATGAGATGATCCGATCACTTCTTTTTTTTCTTTTTTTTTAGCAGCCTCTTAGCGATAATTGTGAAAAAAAGTGGGTTGCGAGAATTGAGGAAGCCTTGATGTAGGGTGATGGGTAATGGGTGGGGTGATGGGTAATGGGTGTGGGGTGAGTGAATGGGTGGGGGGTGAGGGAATAGATGGGGGGTGATGGGTAATGGGTGAGTGAATGGGTGTGTGGTGATGGTGGGGTGGTGGGTGGGGGTGATGGGTAATGGGTAAGTGAATGGGGGGGGGGGGGTGATGGGTAATGGGTGAGTGAATGGGTTGTGGGTGATGTGAATGGGTTGGCATTAATACATACATTTCTGCATCCATGATTTCAGGAAAGTTAAAAGGGGCTATCTGGAGAGAGTGTGTTTGGTGGGCCTTTGGCCCACCAAACACAGGTGGTGGGCCAAAGGCCCACCAAACACAGGTGGTGGGCCGAAGGCCCACCAATAGCCCTCCGCAGGAGCTAGCCAAAAAGTCCGCCCGGAGGGCGGCTTTGCGGCTAGTTAACTATAAAAATGATAATGACTAATAGAAATAAAAAATTACATAATAATGATAATGATAATAATTTTAATAGTAAAAATAAGAATAACAATGATAGTGATAATAATACTTATTCTACTATTATATTCTAACTATATTCAACCATTTACATGAATGGAAATAATAGTGTGTGTTTGTGTGTGTGTGTATATCCCCTGCTGTGTACGTAGATAACCTGGCATGTGTGTGTGTATCCCCTGCCGTGTACATAGATAACCTGGTGTTACAGGTGGACGATGTGGCAGCAGCCGCGCCCCCCTGCTTGGTGTTCCTGATGTTGGCGTGGCCGGGCAGTGCGCCTCGTCGGATCCTCGTCCGTCTGAGCCGCGACACCCCGCGGGCCCGACAGTTCCTGCTGTTGTGTACGGGGCAGCGGGGCCCCTGCTACGCTGGGACCAGGCTGTTTAAGGTGGGGTGGAAGGGAAAGCCTGGGGAGTGTGTGTGTGGAGGTGACTATGATAAGAACAATGGGTGGGGAGGAGCCGCCCTGTTGCCCGACCTTGACAAGGGTGTGTACGAGGACTCGTGGATGGCGGGAGATGTGGCGAGATGGTGTGATGACCCTTCCCAGGCTGCTCAGTTCTGCATCATCACCAAGGACATGCAGGGGCATGTGTCTCGTGTGCCTAGTGTGCCTAGTGTCTTCGGCAAGGTGGTGGGCGGCCTGGAGGTGGTGGCAACGGCAGCGGCAGCACAGCACGGGCCCATCAGGGAGGTGATTGTGGTGGACTGTGGCGTGGTGCTGTAAACAATTGTTTTATGTCCTTATAGTGTGTTGTTCCGGGACATACCAATGAGGATTGTTAAGCTGTGTACACTTCTAATTATTGTAATACTATAGTATTTTTTCCTTACATAATTTATATCATCATAATCCTATTAGCAATATATATATATATATATATACACACAAACCTCGATTTCCCGGACTAATAGGGGGGAGCACTGGTCCGGGAACCGCAAAAGTCCGGGAATCGCAAGTAAAAAAACAAAAAAAAAAAAAAAAAAGTCCGATGCCATTACCCATCTCCGGACGTTTATCCTACTCTAGTATTTACTGTCCGGCAACCGACAATATCAACTACCCCGCCGCGGACTTTTACGTCCGCTGAGCATGCAGCCACCTGGCGGGAGGCAGCAGAAAGTGTTCAATAGTCTCAAGAGACGTTCCTGCACCAGGGGCAGTGGGGGTCAGGGGACTAACGGAGGCTGTGCAGGTGAACCGTGAGTGTCGTGTGCCCAAATGTAAACAATACGACCGCTGAGCATGCTGTCACCTGGCAGGAGGCGCGGACACTGACCAGGGGTGACAAGAGACGCTCGGACCGCCGGACGACTTGGTCAATTTACGAACAGGACCAGGCATTTCAATGTAAAAAAAAAAAAAAAAAAAAAAAAAAAAAAAAAAAAAAAAAAAAAAAAAAAAAAAAAAAAAAAAAAAAAAAAAAAAAAAAAAATTGTCCGAGACTAATATATCCCCGGACCTCGGATTTTGTCCGGCAAATCCGATGTCCGGGAAATCGAGGTCCGGGAAATCGAGGTTTGTGTGTATATATATATATATATATATATATATATATATATATATATATATATATATATATATATATACACACAAACCAACCTCGATTTCCCGGACTAATAAGGGGGAGCACTGGTCCGAGAACCGCAAAAGTCCGGGAAACGCAACAGTCCGATGCCATTTTTTTTTTTTTTTCCCCCCGTCACAAATAACTGGCCAAGGGCACAACAAAAATGGGTAACACAAAGTCCGCTTAGTTGCCAGTCCCTATAAAGAAGACAGTAAGAAAAGAAAAGAAAAAAAACCCCACATTACCCACCCCCAGACGTTTATCCTACTCTAGTATTTACTGTCCGGCAACCACCAATATCAACTACCCCGCCGCGGACTTTTACGTCCTCTGAGCATGCTGCCACCTGGCGGGAGGCAGCAGAAAGTGTTCAATAGTCTCAAGAGACGTACCTGCACCAGGAACATTGGGGGTCAGGGGACTAACTGAGGCAGTGCAAGTGAACCGTGAGTTTCGTGTGCCCAAATGTAAACAATACGACCGCTGAGCATGCTGCCACCTGGCGGGAGGCAGCAGAAAGTGTTCAATAGTCACAAGAGACGTTCCTGCACCAGGGGCAGTGGGGGTCAGGGGACTAACGGAGGGTGTGCAGGTGAACCTTGAGTGTCGTGTGCCCAAATGTAAACAATACGACCACTGAGCATGCTGCGACCTGGCGGGAGGCAGCAAAAAGTTTTCAATAGTCTCAAGAGACGTTCCTGCAACAGGGGCAGTGGGGGTCAGGGGACTAACGGAGGGTGTGCAGGTGAACCGTGGGGGTCGTGTGGCCAAATGTAAACAATACGACCGCAGAGCATGCTGCCACCTGGCGGGAGGCAGCAGAAAGTGTTCAATAGTCTCAGAGATGTTCCTGCACCAGGGGCAGTGGGATTCAGGGGACTGACGGAGGCGGTGCAGGTGAACCGTGAGTGTCGTGTGCCCAAATGTAAACAATACGACCGCTGAGCATGCTGCCACCTGGCGGGAAGCGCGGACACTGACCAGGGGTGACAGGAGACGCTCGGACCGCCGGACAACTTTGTCAATTTACGAACAGGACCAGGCATTTCAACGTGAAAAAAAAAAAAAAAAAAAAAAAAAAAAAAATTGTCCAGGACTCTGACATATCCCCGGACCTCGGATTCTGTCCGGCAAATCCGATATCTGGGAAATCAAGGTTTGTGTGTATATATATATATATATATATATATATATATATATATATATATATATATATATATATATATATATATATATATATATATATATATAATGAATTAGGGTCCATTAAGTTTATTTCGAGGTAGTATTGTTTGTTTCAACATTATATTATCAATAACATTAATTATGTAAAATTGTTATTTAAAAACTACAAATTTAAATTACACTAATCATTATTACCATATCAATTTATTAACCCGTATTGACAGCAAAAAGTTTTCATTTACTTATATGTGTTTTTCATTTCAATGTCTCATGATGATATCTCAGGTTTTGTTGAGATCTAAAAATATGTGAAGAAAATAAATAAGATATCCTTCACATAACAATAGTTTTCTTTTTAGACGAGCATAGAAAAATATTTGATAGATTACATGATAAACTATTAATAATGATGATAATCTTTACTAGATAGTAATGAAAGTAGTTATATCACTAAATATATATATATATATATATATATGTGTGTGTGTAGCGGTTCTGATGAAAACACTTAGTGAAGCGATGCAGTTTACTGGACAAGTAACACAGCTCAACAATAAGTACAAGAGAGGTGGTGTTGACGTGTTGGCTGTGAGGTGAATACTGGTTCCATCAGCAGGCATTCCCCAGCACCTCTCCTCCCTGGTCCCCGTTGATTGGTCAGCCTCAATCACGCCAGGCTAACGAGTGTGCTCGAGCTCGGTGAACGATTGTCCGAGGCCTCGGTGGCGAGAGAGCTCGAGCTGGATGAGCGACGGTTCGAAACCTCAGTGGTGCGAGCCGCCACATAACCCACCCCCAGAACCGGAGTACCGGAGGCGGGTAGGCTGTTGAGAGAGGCGCCCTGATCTTGTGCTTCGGGTTGCAGTTGGTCGATTTGAGGGCAGGGTCTGTCGTGATGGGGGACGTCTTCTGTGTTGGGGTTGCGCTACCATCACTGGCTTGTCGACATCCAGGTGTGCTGGCTTGAGACGATCCACTGAGACAGTCTCGTGTCGGCCGCCTTAGTCAATGATGAAAGCCTTAGGGTCGTTGTGCAGGACTCGAAAGGGTTCCCTTNAAAAGGGGTGGAGGGGGGGGATCACAAAACAATTCATCGCCTCAGAGACATTCCTTGGCAGAGTACAGGAATGTTCGGTAAAATCAATTCAACAATATAGGAAACCAGCTACACTGGATCAAATGGTGACTATTGGACCTTATTTCCTCACTGTGACAGACACAGCCCTTTTTGGTGATGCTAGTGGCACAAGCCTCCCAACTGCTAATTTCACATGCTCTGCAGCCAAAACCCAGTCCAACTCTACAGTATTCAAGCAATACAATCAGCCAATAGCAGTGTCAAGGACCACCTTATGTTTGCGCAATGTGCATGCTATCACTGGCTGTGACACAACATCTGCCATCTATATGAAAGAGAAATTAAAAGCTCTAGATTTTATCAGCTCTAGTGAAGAATGGAAGTCTGGAACCCTTTAAGTCCCCCAAACAGTACCCATGAAAAGATATAAAAAAATGGGGAAGTTTTTATCCTGGGGTTTATATGGATCAGGGAGAGCAAGGTCACTGGATGAACAGCGCCACGTCATGAAACACTCGATCAGTTCAGTAAAGCATCTTTGTCCTCTGTGTTTAAGTTTAGAATCACTGCCTCCTACAAGTGCTGCAGCCAAATTTCATTCATACCGAAACCTATCACACTGTGCAACAGTGGGGGGGAAATGAAATGTCTCCTTTGGAATGGGGTTGGAAAGTGACAGAAATTGGTACATTGGCACCATAGAGACAGATAAGCCTATTGCCCATCAAAAGTGCTGCGTATGATCTCCTGTGGCTGCAAAACTGGATGTGGTAGGGCTTGTAGCTGCCGAAAAGGGGGTTTAAACTGCTAAATTATGTGCAGTCAGGGGTTACAGACTTTCATGTTTCAAATCCAAGTTGATTCAGATGTACCTGGGATACTTGGAAATTAACTAAACGTTATGTAACCTATGTAGACGTAGGGAAAATTGCACAAACATTAAGCATTTGACAGCTATTTTCAGCTACAAGTCCACTGAATGAGATACAGCAATCATGTAATGAAGTTAATTGAAAGCTTTGTGTTATGACTTAACCTGTTTTTACAATGGCGTTGTGAATACATTTCCACATTCTACAATAAATATAATTAGTAAACTTTTTCACCCTTGTACAATAAGTGTTATTCTTTTTTTTCTTTACATGAACAATTTATCAGTTGTTTTACTTTAATTTACTGAAAAAAATTCTGACATTTTTATTTTTTTATACCAAAATAATGTCATGTCCACACATTTGCCCCCTTAAAAAATGTCTGTAGTGATTTTTAGTGTTTAAAATAAATTTCCCATGCCAAAAGATCTATATATCAGGTATTACACACCACTGTTTGACCACTTGATGCAGAGTTACTGATTTTCCAATGTTATCGATATGGAATAATCATTATGGCCGCAATCCTGAATTTCAAGGTTTTCCTGTTCTTCAATTCCACGGGACTTTTAGTATGTTATTTAGAACCCAATTCTGAGTGAATCCTGAATAAATCAGCTTGTTAAGAGTTTTTTCTAGCTTTTAGTTATATTTGACCTAATGCTCTTGGACTATTAGTCGGTCAGCCCCGGTCCGAAATTTTGCTCACCGGTATCAAATTAGGGCGAGAATGCTAAGAGTGTTTTTTGAGAAGGTATAAATGCCTAGAGTTAGAAAACATGTGATAGCATTGTGGGGGTGGCAGCTTTATATGATCTTGTTGATATCTGTAGACTTTGCCTTCCAAAGCTTGAGCTCCCTATGTAGATTTTGATTTTCCAAGACAACATCCTTTAATGAGACACAGCATGGAACCATCAACAACTTTCCCTTGTCGTCGGAAAATATTTCTACTGCACCTCCAAGCTCGGATTTCAGTCTTCTGTGCATATTCTTCTTTGTTGAATCCTTCAGAAGATTAACTCCACCAGACAACATTAATGATTCCAATTTTGTGGTCAAGGAGGTGACTGGTATAATCCTCTTGTTGGGGATAATATCTTCTCTGATGTATTCGAAAAGTTCTTGGTAAGCTTCTCCTTCAACCTTGTGATACAGTATAAATTCATCTGTTACTTTCTCTTCTTCATTCTCATTGTGGTCCTCTTTGTTCCTAGTGTAATTCCTATAGCATGAAGCGTGGTAGTGTGCCTCTGCGGCAACAATGTCTCTACTGGTTAGTGCTATCATCCTGCCGTCTGCATTTCTGACGGCACTCTCTCTTAGTGTTTGATCTACTCTCAGTTGTGAAGCTAGCGTAAGTGTTTCACGTGTATTGGAGTGCTTTTTGAACTTGACCTTGCTACAGAATACACAGATCGGAGCATAAACTCTTGATTCATGTGTTGATGTTCTGGAAGACTTTTTTGGAGGACAGTCACTACTACCAGATAGATCACTACTACATTCACCTGCTTTACTTTTCAGAGTTTCCAAGTCTCTTTTCATGGTGAACATGCTTCTACATTTTCGATGATAGAATATAATTGGAACTTCTTTGTCCTGAAGCGTTTTTGAAACGTCTAGAATGGGGACATGGTTCCTGACTTTGGCGGCTTCAAGTAAGGTTAACCAGGAGGCATGGCTTTGAGGACTGACAAAATGTTCATCTCCGTCGGATACTGCCTGGTGTATGATGCACAGTTTCTTGGCGGGTGCCTGTGGCGTTTCCATGTTAACGGACATTCCAGGCCTCCTACGTTGAAGTTCCACAGCTACCACGACACCGGATTCTGGTCCCGGATTCTTCTCTACATCACCAGCCTTCAACAATAGCTTCGAGAGGTAGTCGGCTGCTACTCTACCTCTCCACTCCAAAAACCCGACTTTCTCTGAACGCACGACCTGCGGGCCGGCTGGTCTTCCGGCAGTGGTGGTCTCCTCGAGGGTCTCCAACGTCGCCAGTCGATCGTCCGGTCCGTCTCTCGCCGATGAAATACGACACCTGAAAAAGAATTTTTTTAAAAATTATATGTACCGTATTTGCGCATAAGACGCACCTCCGCATAAGACGCACCCCTATTTTACAAGGAGGTTTTGAGAAGAAAAAAAAAATTTTTTTTTAAGGGGAATAAATTCGTAAATTTATCATGTTATTATATAAAAAAAAAAGGATTTGTAGGGGAAAGCAAATGATTATGAGCCTGTACCTAAATACAATATTCACAGTGCAGTGAATGTGAATGAAAAATTATACTAGTTAAAATGTCAAGGGAATGACAGGGTAATCAAAATCGGTCATAATATATTGCAGGATGCCCCCACGAATTGATATTCTAATATTTTGCTACCTATGACATATAGCTTGGATTTAATGTTGTAGGTATGCCTTTGTTGCTTTTCTACTATGTGTTTAGACTTTGTGGAATATTTGAAGTATAGATATTGGTATTATTTTGGTAGTGGGCTTTCAAAAGTCCTAGGACTCTTACCTACATCATCGTGTAGCTTTCTTCATTCTGAGTATTTTGAGCCCCATTTCCCATGGCGCAATTGAATAATAATGGCATTACACGTAGTACCGAAAATCTACCGTTATTTCAGCCAGAAAGTTAAGTTAGGATAAATCAGATTAGGTTAGGTTAGAGGTGGGGTTTGGTTTAGCAACAGATGATATAGAGAAAAAACGAATATTACCAATAATATGGCAGTGTGAAGCGTAGCAATGTTTGCGGGGCGGACCTGGAGGGGCAGGTTGCCCCCCTCCCCACACACACATGTAAACAAACTTTGATGTCCGACAAAAACGAGAGCCAGATTAATTCAAAACTATTCAGGAGGACTAAGTTTCGGCCTCAAATCTGTGGTTGCCCAATAATATAAATTTACGAAGATATTTAGGTAACACTGTCTGTAAGGTAGCCATCTCTACCTTGTTGTTATTGTTGTAATTGTTGAAGGGCACCGTTGTCGGGATCGACGATATTTGCCCTGGTTTACACCTATGAATCTATCACAGTCGCGAGGGTTGATTAGTCTTCTTTAGGAAGGTACAGATGAAGGCTGGTTCACACTCTGAAATCACGGCAGCGTTCCGTCAGCCGTGCCTTGTATTCAACTATTCGTCACGGTTCTGTCATTTTCGGCAGTTCCTGCTCACCCTCTAAGCAGACATGGTGCCTCAGAGGCTATGGTTGAAGAAATTTGCATTAATAGCACTTCTGGTGGATGAAGAAGAGGAGTTGAACTCTAAAAGACACTGTTTTGGGTACATAAAGCCTTGAGAAAACGACAATTATGAGCACGGCACGGTTTCATTACGTTAAAATATTCTTCCCCAGAAACTGTTACGTGACAGGGCGGTGGTGTATTGGAGCCGTGACGGCGGCGCACCGTTTAGTGTACCACGTCTCTTTGTTTGAATGCAAGAAATTCAGAGAGTTGTAGAGGTACAGGGGTGAGGATTGAGGGGTTGAGGTGGTACAAAGGCCTATGCTGTCTCCTATCCCACCTTGCTTACCACTGTAGCGGCACTAACACACACACACCTGCATCGGCTTAGGCCACCCTCCTACTGGGACCAGGATTAGAGGGTGACCTGACACTGACCTGACTTGTCCTCGCCGACATAACTGCAACACCAGCCAGGTAATTCAGTCAGCCACAGGACACACATAGACACTCACGCCGCGCACCTCTTGTCCCCACGTTGTACAATGACTCGCTGTCAAATAAACAACAAAGCCACGACGCCTTTTCTCCATACTTGTGTGTATAGACAGACTCCCCAAGATACTACACCTCCCTCTCACCGCTCACACTCCTTCAAATAAAACTTTAACACGCTCTTTGTTTCACTATTCCATATCAACAATACTCAGTCCAGCGAAAATTCTATCACCATTTTCTGCCTCCCTTCTATCATCTCCTTCCAACTGTTGTGTCAACTTGTGTGGCCCGAGTCGAATGCGGGTTAATTAAGGCGACATCTAATATGCGGGATGTTTGTCTTTTCCATGGGTGCGGGGAGGAGTCTGAGCGGTAATGACCCATGGTGGGTGCGCGGAGGGCGTCGCCGAGTGAAGTATCCCTGGTGAAGCGGCAGACCTGAGATATCAGACGTTTTACAATGGAGAGCAGCAGCGGGGTGTGGATGATGTTTACATCTGACACGGCCATCTTGGCAGCAACAATCGCTATCTTGTTGCCCCAGCTCTTATTTTCTCTTAAACTCCAACCTTTTCTTAGTATTATGCATTACTGTTGATAACACAGTTACTAATTTGTGCTCAGTGGACTACTGCTCAACACAGATCACTCCAGACCCCTTTAGTAATACACCACCGGCTGTTCTGCATTCTCTGCCCGACCTCTCATGCGCTAATATGGCCGCATTAGACGCAGGCTGAACTTTGCATTCCTTTTTAGGGGAAAAAACTGCGTCTTATGCGCCGGCAAATACGGTATGTATATTTATATAATTATATAATATACAGTTTGGAAAAGGGGGATAACTCCCATAAAGCTGCCACTGCCACAATGCTATCACATGTTTTCTAACTCTAGGCATTTATACCTTCCCAAAAAACACTATTAGCATTCTCGCCCTAATTTGATACCGACCAACCCCCCAGGCTGATCGCCTATATAAGGGTATAAGTGCAGTTTAGACCAATAAATAATAAAACCAATCGGTCGGTGGTTGTAAGTATCCTGAACGTTTCGTTCTTATCATAAGGAGTATTTCTAACCCACACAGCAGCTGTCGGAAATGAGAAATAACACATCGGGGCCTGGGGGGAAACCCCCCCAGTGAGGTTAGGTTACGTAATCAATTCCCGGGTTAGGTTAGTTAAGTAGCAGGGGGTCTTGGGGGTGCGTAGCCCCCCAGTTATGTCAGAAGAGTATTGGTCAAAAGGGAGTATTGGTTGAAACTGCATATTTACCTAAAAGAGTATGTGGAGGATAAAGGAATGTATGATTGGTGGGCAAGGATGTCTGAGAAGAGTAGGTACACTTGAATGGTATGTGAGTAACATACATAAAGTTATGAATGAATGGTTCAATGATGGAAGCTGGGTTAGTGAGATGTTATTCTAGGCTAGTTCAAGACCACTGGTGTATGGTAGGGTCTATAGATGGATGAATGTAGGGAGCAAGTTGTGTAAGATGAGGGATGAGGGGGTGGATGAGACCGTGCAGCACTTGGTAATGTATTGCTGGAGATATGATAGGGAGAGAAGAGCTGTTATATGTATATGTGGTTATGCATGAGGGAGGAATGGCCAAGCGGAATGAAATGCAACTGATATAATTAAGGTACTAACAGGTTTATGATTAAACCCTGTTTAATATACTATACTATCTTGTAAATATAATTTATAAACGGAAACGGACTACTGCACATATAGTGAGACAAAATAATAGAGAAAAAATTAGCTGTAAGGCTTGTGGAGCCCCCAACTCCTGCAGAATATTAACCGGCAGGGCTATGAAAGGGAAATTGTGGGGTTAAAGCACATAAAAATCACTTGAATGCAGGCTTTCATTTCAACCAAAACCCATCTACTGGATATGTAAAGTCGGTATATTTCGGTGCTGAGCGGGGGGGGAATCACCCCCGCTCATTCACAAACCTAACCTAGACATATAGTCAACTGGCCAACTAACCTAACCTAACTGTTCAGGCTATTGCTGGTATTTAATCCCTGAATACAAAAACCAAAGGTAAAATAGGAACACTCGCTGACAAAAAATTGGAATACCTGTCGACGTCGGCGAGAATTCCTATCAACGACAGTTCCAGGTATTGTCTATTACTTGGATAATGTATCCCATTAATAATACCCACCCTAAAATGGGTGGGTATTAGTTTGGTAGTGGGTTTTCAAAGTCCTGGGAAATTCTTACTTACATCATCGTGTAAAATTCTTCATTCTGAGCACACACAACCTCGATTTCCCGGACTAATAGGGGGGAGCACTGGTCCGGGAACCGCAAATGTCCGGGAAACGCAATAGTCCGATGCCATTTAAATTTTTTTTTTTTTTTTTAAACTCACAAAGAACTGGCCAAGGGCACAACAAAAATGGGTAACACAAAGTCCGCTTAGTTGCCAGTCCCTATAAAGAAGACAGTAAGAGAATAAAAAAAAAAAAAAACCCACATTACCCACCCCCGGACGTTTATCCTACTCTAGTATTTACTGTCCGGCAACCACCAATATCAACTCCCCCGCCGCGGACTTTTACGTCCGCTGACATGCTGCCACCTGGCGGGAGGCAGCAGAAAGTGTTCAATAGTCTCAAGAGACGTACCTGCACCAGGAACATTGGGGGTCAGGGGACTAACTGAGGCAGTGCAAGTGAACGTGAGTTTCGTGTCCCAAAATGTAAACAATACGACCACTGAGCATGCTGCCACCTGGCGGGACGCAGCAAAGTGTTAAATAGTTCAAGAGACGTTCCTGCATCAGGGCAGTGGGGTCAGGGGACTAACGGGGGGTGTGCAGGTGAACCGTGGGTGTCGTGTGCCAAATGTAAACAATACGACCGCTGAGCATGCTGCCACCGGGCGGGGGCCCAGCAGAAAGTGTTTAATAGTCTCAGAGATGTTCCTGCACCAGGGGCAGTGGGATTCAGGGGACTGACGGAGGTGGTGCAGGTGAACCGTGAGTGTCGTGTGCCCAAATGTAAACAATACGACCGCTGAGCATGCTGCCACTGGCGGGAAGCGTGGACACTAACCAGGGGTGACAGGAGACGCTCGGACCGCCGGACAACTTGTCAATTTTACGAACAGACCAGCCATTTCAACGTGAAAAAAAAAAAAAAAAAAAAAAAAAAAATGTCCGGACTCTTGAACTATCCCCGGACCTCGAATTTTGTCCGGCAAATCCGATATCCGGGAAATCGAGGTCCGGGGAAATCGAGGTTTGTGTGTATTTTTAAAACCCCATTTCCATGGTACAATTGAATAAATAATGGCGTTACATGTACGTACTACCCAAAATCTACCGTTTTCAGCCATAAACGGTTTAAGTTAGGTAAAATCAGGTTAGAGGTGGGGTTTTGTTTGTCGTCTAAGTTAGGTTAAATCAAATTAGGTTAGGTTTGGTTAGAGGTGAGGTTTGGTTTAGTCATCTAAGTTGGTTAGGTTAGGTTAGAGGTGGGTTTAATTTTGTAACAGACGATATCAAGAAAAAATAAAATTACAATAATATCGCGTGTGAAGCGGGCAAGGTTGTGGGGGATACATCCCCCATACCTGTAAGCAAAAATTTATTTCCGACAAAAAATGCCACATTCATTCAATACACATCAAAACGATTCAGGAAAAACTAAGTTTCAGCCTTGAAATCGTTGAAAGCCCACTACCCAAATTTTACTAATGGGGTATAAGCGGGCCACCGAGATGATAAGGCCTGGTACATCGCCCGACGTCACACCATAAGGATACCACCCGCTCCGCTCCCCGTACAAGTTTTCCTACCTAATATAATGTTTATCAGATAAAAGATATAGTACTGTTATCTTCGGAAATGTTTGTTCTATAATATTTTCAAATAAAAAACCGTAAAACACAAAGAAAATGCCATTATGAGACTTTCAAGAAATATGTATTAATTTAAATCTTTCGCCATTTAATATTTTGCTCGCAAACATTTTACATGGGAGAATAGCAATAGAAGGGGGGAATTTATTAGCTTTCCATTATATTTGGGTTTTTTGATAAAAAAATTAGAACCATAAATTAGCGTTAACTAAATAAATAACATCATCAATCGGGAAAAATTACCCGATTCATGATGTTATTTATTTAGTTTAAAGCTTTAAATTTTTGCATGGTTCTAATTCATTTATCAGAAAACAAATATATCAATGGGAAAGCTAATTAAATTCCGCTTCTATTATATTCTACATGTAAAAAGTTTTTTCACAAAATTTAAATGGCGAAAAGTTTAATTCATTGCATATTTCTTGAAAGTCTCATAATGGCATTCTTAGGTGTTTTTACGGTTTTTTATTTGATAATATTATAGAACAAAACATTTCCGAAGATAACAGTATTATTTTATACTGATAAACATTTTATTAGGTAGGAAATTACCTGATTTCATGATTTTTTAATATTTAGTTAACGCTAATTATGCATGCAGCTAATTTCATTTATAAATAAACGAATATATCAAGGGAAAGCTAATTAAACTCCGCTTCTTTTGATATTCCAGGGTAAAAAGTTTGCGAGCAAAAATATTAAAGGGCGAAGAGTTTAATTAATGCATATTTCTTGAAAGTCTCATAAGGGCATTTTTTTTGTTTTGTTTTACATTTTTTTTATTTAAAATATTATGAACAAACATTCCGAAGAAAACAGTAGTATATCTTTAAAAATAAACATTATATTAGGTAGGAAAACTTGTAAGGGGAGCGGAGGGGGGTGGTATCCTTATGGTGTGACGTCAGGGGCGATGTACCAGGCCTTGTCTCTCGGTGGTCTCGGTATAAGTGGCAGCTATTAAATCATTCAAATCATATATAATTATTCACGCTGGCTAAAATGGTAAAATTTTAATCTTTTCCCGCCCTTATTAGGGGTTTTTTTTTTCCTCTCCAGCTTCACAAATCCCTTCAGATACCTCTAAAAAGTAATTATAAAGTGGGAGAGTTACCCCCTTTAACCTCCCATCACCCCACCTAAAGTCCTAAATGACCCCCCCAAAAAAATACTAACCTAACCTCACTATAACCTTAAACTAAACCCCACCAATTAAACCCCCTAGCGAGACCTAAGGGCAGGAAAGAACTAGAATTTTACCAGGTTAGGTTATATTGAGGTTATAAGTTTGTAATTTTTTGGGTGGGGAATCAATCAATCATTAGGGGCATACACCGGGGGGCTGTCGCCTCGCCCACCCTACGACACCACTCCCGGGGGTCACCACGCGCGAGTTCCCATGCAGGCTCCTTTCCCATACCAAGCAGCTCTCGACAAGAAACATCAACTTGCCCAGCACGAGCCTTGTGGGCGCCCCCTTGGCCTCCTCCACGCCGGGTTGTCTCTTACAGATACAACCCGATGGGAAGGTTCGGTTTCAGGGGAGCTTGCCACATGCCCATATAGCCGAAGTTGGTGCTGACGGACTATGCAGGTAATAGGCCTCGATTCAGTCTCACGGTGCAATCGCTGATTTGACACGTAATCATCCCAGCGATACCCATGATTCTGCGAAGACACTTATACCAAAGGCATTGATTCGTCTCTTCAGTCATATTTAGTGTCCATGTCTCACAACCATAGAGTAAGACAGGGATCACAAGCGACTTGAAGATCCGGATCTTTGTCCTCCTGCACAGGTACCGACAACGCCAAATACTCCCGCTGAGCGAGTCCATAACACAGTGGGCTATGCCAATCCGCCGTAAGACTCTTAACGTGACCCACCGTCATTATGGACTGCACTACCAAGGTATGTAAAACTTTCCAAGATCTCAATGTCCTCGCCACACGCATGAAACAGACCGTACTGCTTCATCTAGTAAGTCTCCAAACACCTGGACCTTGGTCTTAAGCCAGGAGACTCAAGTCCCAAAGGCTTTGCCTCCTCGTGCAGCGCCTCGAGAGCCATCACCAGGACCTCCAGCAACTCAGCAAAGATTACTGCATCATCGGCAAAAACAAGATCAGTGATCTTGGTGTTGCCGACGGATGCCCACAATCACTTTGTTTCTACAACCTTGTCCAATACCCAGTCCATACAAGCGTTGAAAAGTGATGGGGCAAGACGCACCCTTGCCTCACTCCTGTATTCACGGGAAAAGAAGCTGAATACACCTGCCCCACACTTCACAACACTCTCAGTCCCAGAATACAGACCAGTTATCAAACCAATAGTCCTTGCAGGAATCCCGCGAAGCCCGCAGAAGATCCCAGAGTGACTCACGTGCACTGAGTCAAACGCCTTCTTGAGATCAACATAGGCTGTAAGCATCCCGTCGAAACTCACGTCGGCGTTCCACCAGGACACGAAGCGCTAGGATCGGTCCGTTGTGACTTACCGGGCGTAAACCCCCAGACTGCTGAGGTCTCTGATGCTTCACCAGATGACTCCCGAATCCGTGGAGCAATAGAGGGCAGCACCTTCCCTGGTACGCTGAGCAGTGTAATACCGCGGTAATGTTGCAGTCCTGACGGCCCCCTTTCCCCTTTTCCCAGATGGGGACGACCACCCCCTTTTCCAGTCGGGGAATGGTACCTGATTCCCCACACGGCAGCAGGACAGCATGCAACCCGCGGATCATGGCATCACCCCCCAGCTTTGAGGAGCCCCGGGAAACGATATAAACCCCAGCGCCTTTCCACCCCTCATCTTTGCTAACCTCTCTGACTTCGTCAAAGAGGGGGGCGGTTTCGTCAATGGGAGGATGGGCATCCACTGCCTGTAACCCAGTGGTGTGAGCTGCTCAGTTTGGAGGGTCCACCGTGAACAATCCCCCAAAGTACTTTGCCCAACGAGCCATCGGGCCCATCCATGTCACCACGAGGCCCCATCTGCTGTTCGAATAGCACTCGCCGAGATGGAGACTTGGAACGGAGCTTTTTCAGGGCTCGGTAGGCGGTTGGAGGTCATTAGCGTTCAATGACCCTCGAAATCCTCAGCGACTCCTGACATACCTCTCATTGTCTCGTGGGGACTCGCCAGGAGGTTATTAGTGAGCATACGTCTTCAGTCTTCAGATATTTCCTTGGGGAGGCATGATATTTTTTTACATTCTGACTGCATTATGATTGGTAACAATCTCAAAGGTTGATGAAATCTTTCTTCTGATTGGCCAAGCGACAGTCAGCTGAGTTCCATTCCTCATGGTCCCGGAACGGAACGGAACGAGCTTGAAGCACGACTCATGTCCCTGAGCTAAGAAAATTCGGACGATCCTTTTAAAATACATTTTTGTGGTGTCGTAGCCCAAGATCTAAGATGGCCCCTAAGAACACTCTAAGATGACTTAGAGGTGGAAAGTTACGAACGTTCGAACATCCAGCCCTGTATGGTAAAATCATAAATGGAAGAGTACAAAAAATCACAAATGGCAAGGTTAGTGAGGAGCAAGGCCCGATTTAGAACTGGGAGAGGTTGTGTAGATCAGATCTTAGATAGCGAATGATGTTGGCGAAAAACAAGAAGATGTATGCATGGATTCATGGATTTAGAGAAAGCATATGCAAAGTAGACTGTGAGGGGGAAAGTGGGATGTATTGAAGGGTCAAAGAGTGTGTATGGAGTGGAGTTGTATGTACAGGGAGGTCCCGTTATACGAGCATTCGGTATACGATAATCCGATGATACGAGATTTGTAAAATTAGGGCTATTTCAATATACGAGATCGAAAATCCAATGATTTCGACATTCAAACTGGGGTGAGTAAAAATTTTCAAGTTCAAAAAAGCACGCCCCCCACCACTCCCTGGCTGGACAAAGGGGGGGTTTGGTTGACCCCAGTTTAGGTCACCCTAGCAAGCCCTGACCTGAAGAGTAATTAAGCATTGGCGCGGCCTGACATTTAGGGGTAATTAGCAGGTGTGCGGCCCCAACCTTGGGGCCGCAAATCAGGTCACCCCTAGCAAGGCGTGACCTGAAGGGTAATTAGCATATGGCGCGGCCTGGCCTTTAGGGTAATTAGCATGAGTGTGCGGCCCCAACCTTGGACCCCTAGACTACCTTCTCTTGTATCACGCGGCGTCCCCTACATTACAACGTCTTTTTTTTGTTGTATGGTTTTTTAGTGTTTAATGAACGTGCAGTTATGTTTATTTTGTGTGCTATTTTCTCTTTCAAATGCTTTTCCTACAAATAGGTAGTACAGTGTTGGTAATATAGACGCTGTGTTTTGATGTTTGCTATATTTATTTAGCTTGAAAAGCATTTTTTTTTTTTTTTATTGATGGGGAGCTGAACCAAACCTATATTTTACCATTAGTTATGTGTTCATTATACGAGATTTCGCTTTACGAGTATGCCAGGTGGAACCTAACTGCTCGTATCTTCGGGACCTCCCTGTACACGCTTTTTGCTTGTTATGCATGTTTTATGTTTAATTAATGTGCAGTTATGTTATTTTGTGTGCTATTTTCTCTTTCAGAATGCTTTTCTACAGAATAGGTAGTACAGTGTGGGTAATATAGACCGTGTGTTTGTTGTGTTTGCTAATAGTTTATTTTAGCTTGAAAACATGTCTTTTTTTTTTTTTTTTTTTTTTTTTTTTTTTTTTAAATTTATGGGTCCTGGAACCAACACCTATATTTTACCATTAGTTATGTGTTTCGTTATACGAGATTTCGCTTTACGAGTATGCCAGGTGGAACCTAACTGCTCGTATCTTCGGGACCTCCCTGTATAACTAATACTTTTACCTGTGATTATGAATACCTAACCTAACCTGACCTTTTACTAACCTAACGGTAACCTAACTTTACCTAACCTAATGGTAACCTACCTACCATTACTGTCTGCGAGTTTTCCCGATTTGTATTGGGACGAGAATTTCGTTGACGAGAGTATCAGGTACCATGAGGCATGGATAGGTAATGTCACCGTGGTTTCAACTTGTTTATGGATGGAGTAATAAGATAAATCAAAGCAAAGGTTGGTGTTGTTGGTTGGTGATGAGTATAGATAATACAAAGTGAAACTCAATATTATAGTGTTTGGCAGATGACATTGTACTACTAACGAGTAAAAAAGATTTGCAAAAATTGATGTGAATTCAGTACTGTTTTGTGTGAGGAGGAAACTGAAAGTTAATGTGGCCGAAAAGGAAGTATGGTATTTAATGAAATTAAGGAGTGAAGTTATTGAGTTTGAAGATAAAAAATTAGCAGACAGTTGCGAGCCAGAAGCAATATAAAATAATGATGAATGGACAGATAATTATATGGATCAATCCCGTGAAAGTATGGAAGCACGGAAGGGGTGATAAGAGAAGAGGCCTACAAGGAAGGAGAGTAGTGAGATCTTTGGGGCGCGTGATGAGAGGAAGGACAATGAATAAACATCTTAACTGTTCACTGCACAAGTGGCACATGCCAAAACTACAGTGATATATAACTATAAGTGCTTCTAGGAGACTGCTTATTATTTGTACTGCCTTCATGCATCTACTTCAACACCATTCCCCACAATTTTAACATATCAGAACCTAAATATGTAGTCTGTATATAATATATACATGCATACCTATATAGGTCTACACCTATTCAAACTTGTATGACTAATGGTTAGAAAACTGTGAAACTCATGTTAATTTCAATTTTCTCGTATTGCATTGGCTCGTCAGTAACACTTAAACCATGATGTATACCACTGGCGTAGACAGAGGGGGGCCTAGGGAACCTAGGGCCCCCCCAATCAAGATAGAAAAAAAGATCTGCAGTATGTACCCAAACATGTCCATCCTTCTGCAGTTGCTGGCTACACTCCCAGTGACCACGCAGAGGCAGAACGCCTTTTCTCCAAGATGGAGCACACCCTGACCGCCATTCGCACCTCAATGGAGGAGCAAAGGCTCGAGGCCTTGCTGCTTCTGCAAGTCCATCACCAAGACACTCCAACAATTGATGCTGTGATTGACCGCTTTGCTGCGATTTCTGCCCGACGCTTGAAGTTTGTTGTTTAAGAACAATAAAGTTTTTTTTTTCAAAACTAAGGTGTTTTCTTTCAAGAAGTCAGAGCAAATTAACCACAAAAGTGCCCCAATTTTTAAGCTAATCTACACTTACGAGCTTACAAGCAGACACAACTTATATCTGCTTGTAAGATCGTAGGTGTAGAATTTGACTTTTTCAGAAGATTGGGTACAAATAGGATACATTTTTAGCCCACTAAGGGGGCATATTCACCACTCAAAATGCAGGAGATGCCTTGGAGGCATCTGCATTTCAATTTTTTTGTTTTTGAAAAGAAACAACTTTTGAGTCAGGCCCCCCTAATCAAAAATCCTGGCTACGCCAGTGATGTATACCACTAATTATTATGAGGAAAGCCAACAAAAGGAACTCAATTAATAAGGTATTTTAATACTATCATAACCATGAATATAGACAACCGACAAAGAGAAGGCAACGACGAAGAAAAAATTTGTTGTTTTGGGCGAAATTGATATTCCAGGTGCTATATTTCCATGCTGTGTTCTCGCTGACAACACTACAGAAGACCTGAGGTGATGGCTGATGTGCACAGGCTTCTAAACCAAGAAAACAGTCACAGCAGTCTCACTTAGAGGTAAGCAAGTGCTAGGGACACAATGCGTACTACCTACCATTTGCTTACCTCTTGACAAGGCTCTGTTATGACTGTTTTCTTGGTTTAGAAGCCTCTGCACATCAGCCATTACCTCAGGTCTTCTCTGTGTGTTGTCAGCGAGAACAGAACACGGTAATATAGCACCTGGAATATCAATATCATGCAAAATATCTCTAATTCTTCCATCGTCGTACTTTTCCCTCCGTAGGTCCACCTGCGGCGACCCCGACTTATCCCCACAATGCACCGATGTAAACAAACCGTGACGTAGTTATGTCTGGGGCCCATTGTGTAGGCACTTTCGGTCCTAGTGTAAAATAATACCCTATGTGGGAATTTATGTCACATACATATTTAATATGAGGTTTTCTTAACCTAATCCATGTTATACCATTCCCTATCTCCATCCCGACTCCATTAATCCTAGCTAATCAACTGAGGATACTTATCGGTGATAGTAGGGTTGCATTAGTAGGCTTGATTAATTACTGGCCATGGTTGCCCTGTGAATCCGATGGGTCGCCGGATCAAGGCCAGCCATTTTGATGCCAAGCGGAGGTGGAGACAGATTTTGTTGGCGTCAAGTGGGTTTTCACACCAAGTTATCTGACGCACGCTATCATCATGGTCGTATGTTTAACACAGCCCTATTGCTCCTTTACACTATTATGTTACATTGAGTATGTACAAATCTTTCATATAACAAAACGTATATTAAAAGATTTATTAACGAGGCGACTGGTTTTACTGATTCTCCAGTGGGCGTGGCCACCGTACAATTACACGTTGTTCACCTTTGGGTAAGTGGTCAGTGGACCGCCACGATTGAAAAATTTAGTATGGCGGCCATTACCGGTCACTCCAAATTAAGGTGCTATTGAGAAATGCAAATGCTTAAGCACTGAGATATTCATATGTCCTATCCCAGTACTATCATTTACTTAAATTAAGCTAATTACCCATTACCTTATAATTATATATACATCCCTATACGCACTCCCCTAGACTGAGCGGAAAATACCCCACTCACAGGGGGGCGAAACAAACCACCACTTCTATTATGAGAGGGTGGTTATGGATAATTTCCACACCCTATACTTTATTGCCTTAGTCGCCGCGGCAGAGGTACTAGGCAGCCCCCCCGGTTCCTAGGGTGTCTGCCCTCCCAAGATACGGAAATGCCAACTAGCTATTTCTTGTTGGCTATGTACGGCCGGGGAAACTTAAAGGTTTTAAAAGGGCACTTTTTTAGCTTAATAATTTCCTCTATTTGTACAACCCAAAACTCGCGGGGATTCGGTACAGATATGGGAGGGGCCGTTACGGTGTCGTAGGGGCTTCAAGCTGATTGCTGAGCGAGTAAAATACATCACAGCCTCCCAGCAAAATCACATAGTATTTTAAAAAAATTTTTTCAGCCAATCACAAGGTTTTCCCGCTCTACTTGTTTAAACAAATTTATCATCCCACCAAAATACTCCACCCTTCTTCCTCCCCCTTTCCAACCCCTCCTGCTTCCCTCCTTCCCCTTCTCTCTCCTTTTCCCTCCTCCTAACCCTTTTCTTATGCAGTTGGTAGAGTTGTAGTATAGCAGCAAAATAGTAGTATATACGCAGTAAGCTACTTTTTTTTAATTCCCCCCAACTCCCCACCCAACCAGCACGCCTCCGCGACAACAAGGGTACATATATTCCTTTCTCCTTCCTTTTTCCCTTTCCTTCCCTTTCTCCTTCTCCTCTTCCCCACCTAAATTTTTTTTATAGCATTGGGGTATTTTTAGTAGTAGCACGTAATAGTAGTAGTATAAGCAGTATAAGCCGTGTTTTTATCGCCCCACCCGTCTTGGATTTTCGAAACCACTCCAAAAAACTTTCTGAAATTGTGTTTTTACTGCTTTGTGATATTTTTTGCAATTTTTTGGACTGATTTTTTATTTTCGGCCCCCCACCAGGCTTGTTTTTTTTGTCCCCGAAAACCAAACCTTTTTCAAATTGGAGAAAAAACGGTCTTCGAATTTACCAAGACGATGCTTGGACGACAAAAACACGGGTTATTTTCTGCTGCTATACTACTAATATTACTGCTGCTACTATTACAACACTACCAACGCTATAAGGGGAAAAAGGTTAGGGGAGGAGAGAGGAAAGGAGAAGGAGAAGAGAAAAGGAAAAAAAAGGAAAAAAGGGAAAGGGGAAAAGGAAATATGTATCTTTTCTGTCATGGATCCTGCGTGGGGGTGTATGGTGTGGTGGTCGGGGGGGGATGCCACCGTTCACCACTCGGGGCCCCT